>CM040127.1:18286980-18521980 GCA_022559845.1 Amorphophallus konjac | reverse complement strand
ACCTCTCCTTACAAGGTTATCCCATTTCAGGTTTAAGGCTCGTGTTCTCACTAGACCTGTAAACGGATCGGATACGGAGCGGATAGTGTGCTATCCGAATTCGTATCCGATTAATAATCGAATTATCCATCGGATATTTTATTCGGATAATTATTGGATTAATACGAATTTGAATTCGGTTCGAATTTTAAATGGATAATTGCTAGAGTTACTTACAGGTGAGTCATGTGAGCCGTATAGGAGCGTCGTAGGTTATTTTCTCAAAAAAAAAGAAAGAGTGAAAGTTATTTTTATTTTGAGAGATATTATCAAAAGATTAGACTTCATCCTAAAAAATAGGAGATAACTTACTAAATAAGTGTAAGTGGAGTTCTTATTTTTAACTTATATTTTGAGATAAAAAAGATGAAAAAGAGCAATCAAACAACATATTAAGATTTGAGTTAATTATATATAGAATTTGTGTATCATTAGATATTTATCTAAAGGTTCATGTCCGGTCGGATAATATTCGACACAGATATCTCAATATTCGAATTCGTATCTGATTAATAATCGAATATCCGATATCCGATTAAATTATCCATCGGATATTTTATTCGAATAATTATCCGATTAAACGAATACGAATTCGATTCGAATTTTAAACGAATAATTGCCGGACCTAGTTCTCACCGTCTTGTTGACTTGATAAACTTTGACGCCACCACATGTTCTTCTAGTTCTCATTGACTTTATTTTAACATTGAAATCTTCCGTTAGTAAAGGGCGAAACTATGGATATGCAAATTGAAAAGAACATGTCATCAAAACAAAGGATCAGAGTTGAAAGTTTGTCGTGGATCAGACAACTTCTTACTGATTTCCAAGCCGATATATTATTGTTCATCTGTTCACTCTCAAATCTTTAATATATGTGAATGTTACTTTAGTCAACACTTATTTCAGCATGGAACTTTGTATCATCCGTGTTTAATTTAGCTTTTGTGGTCATGTTTTCTTTCACAATCACGATCAGAAAGTAGAAGGTGATCATTTTGCAATTAACATTAGCTCCATCCGTGCATTTGCAGTTGCTTAAATGCTCGCTTTGTTCAGCTTTTTTGCTTAGATTGATGTTTTTCACATATGCCTAGCTGTTGAGGTATTTATTGTGACATAAAATTAAAATCAAATCGTTGTAAGCTGTTGAGATATTTGTGGTTGTTGAATTTAGTGTTTTAAAAAATATCAATGTTTGGTTCCCTGTGTAGTTTTGTCCCACATTGAAAAATGAAAAAGTTTTCATCTTCTTATAGTTAGGACTCCTTGCCAATATATACAGCAACTGAACATGCAATTTGCTTATGATCTCCCTGGTCTTTGGACAGTCGGCAGGATTCGTTCTTCCATATGGTAGGGAGGTCCCAAGTTCGACTCCCGGGGGGGTGCTTATCTGACTCACATTTAATCCTCGAGGGATGTGAGCCCGGAATTTGCTAGCCTTGCTAGGTTCCCCGTTATCAAAAAAAAAAAGTGCATGACCAATGGATAATAAGTAAGTCTTCTGCTAATATGCTTGTGCCATCCATAGCAAACTGTTTACACACCGAGATCAATTGGACTTTGTTACCAATAATTGATTATGGAAGTTTCAACAAGATTTTTTTCTTAATTACTAAGCTCTTGATGCATCTTCTAAGAGTCATGCAGCAATTTTAAATGCATTTATCTATTATTAATTGAACTATGCAATAATTGAACACTATCTAATGGAGTGAATTGTCAACCAAAATACTGGCTAAATGTCAGATTGGTACATGTTCAAACTTTGGGTTTATTTTACAGGTCTGTTCCAACTCGCTGTGGATAGACCAGCTCATTGGTAGACTGTGTAAGAGGATTTACGAAACTTCCTCCCTCTGACATCTATAGACTACTTACATGGTCAATTCAGATAGGTAATTCACATTACTCATTCACTGAACATCGTTTCAGCTCACCTTTCTGGTTTTCCCAGATTGCTTATATGTCAACCAATGTAATAAGATTACGCAACTAGAAATCCTTACGGCTTCTAAGAGTTTATCATTTTATGAAATTTATGAGAAAACATATCCGCATGACAGTTTTGAACTTTTGAGCATGAAGATAAATCAATATATAGAAATGAAGATCTTGCCTTGGGAATGTTAGTTAATCAAATTTGTCCAGATGTCCAAAGCATAAGGAATTTATTTATGTTACAACCATAGAAGAAAGAATAAAGAAAAGAAAAGAAAAACACTTAGGATGCTCGAATTTGTTAAACACTCACATAACATGAAAACGAATAAGTAATTCACTTAGCTTCACCTCACATGATATGCAAACATATAATGGCACGTGAAGCATTTCTAACTGGTTCCCTTTAATTGCAAAACACTGATGCTGGTCAAACCCGCTGCAGAAAGTTGCTCCTACCCCTCAAAAGGCAATCTCATGCTCTCACTAGGTTCCCATGACACAACTCTAGTTTTAGAGCAAGTCCATCTGAGAATTGCAGGAAGTCTTAGTCAACAGGCAATGAGGGAAGCAATATCAAGAGAAGAAACATAACTCAATATAGGTGAGGCAGAACCTTAAACAGATCAAGCAGATAGCAAAACTCTTTTTTCAGTAATATTAGAGGAACAAATCACACATGTTTGTTTTCTGGCCAAAGATGTGAATGTTTATGGATGGTTCTATCCTCTTTGCACTTTGACTTTTCTGATCCCAGAAATAAACATATTGGACATTAAAGCAAAAGAAGATACCAAGTATAGTCTGCAGTACATTGTTACACATTCCAGGTGGAAAAATGGTTTAAATAATTTTGTGATCCTAAAGGAATTTTTGCATAAGTTAAACCAAAACAAGATACAGTCCAAGTATTGGTTCCAGCCGAGTTGTTCATTTCTTGCAGAAAAATGATCCACCTGTTTATAGAGTTTTTCCCTTCTGGTTTTCTTGCCACGGTCATGATATAGGCATGTCCAAAACAGGGTCGTGGACATGGATTGGTCATGGTACAAAGCTGTGATGTGGTTTGGAGAATGATACTGAGAAATTCTGCATTTAAAAGTATGAAGAAGATCATAACAAGCCAGTAAAGAAATTATGGACGTCATGTATGTGAATGGGGAGACAAGTGCAAGGTACAACTATACAATCATCGACAAGTTTGTTGATACTATTAGAGAAGAAACTGAAAGTGGACAGAATTTAGAGCAAACCTGATGCAACACAATAAAATCATGTCGACAACTCTGTGTCTCTGAGAAAATTGGTGAATATGAGATGTTGCGTATTTATTTTTTATGATGGTTTGAAATGATAAGAATATTGACGTCTCTGTTGTGATGAGATTCATGGGACATTTGGTCGTCACTACCTGTAGAAAATCCACCAATCAGTTTTTTTTTATACCCTTGAAACAAAAAGTGAGGTGTGAATATTCCTTCTAATGGCTGACCACATGGTGATAATGAAAATTTCTTTTCTTTAAATATTTTTTATCAACCCCAAAAGAAGCTAGAAAAATCAATGGAAGGCAATAGAAAATAAAAATCAACAGTGTTAGGACAAGCCTCAGGATTTATTTTACTTGTCTATCTATAAAAAAGTTCACATATTGGCAAATGCAAAGGCCTCTAGAACAACCAATGAAGAAAGGTAGATACGAGTTAGCGATGCCAATCAATATCTCACTCTGTTGTAATGGTAGCGGGTTAGGGATGCCAATCAATATCTCACTATGTTGTGATGGTAGCCCTTTATGAAAAGCTTTACTGCAGAATCATCGGGAGGACATAAAAGTGCCACCTTTTAATTCGTCTAGAGAATGTTCCCATGACAATTTCCTCTTCATTTAGTGAACTAATGTTGCTCATCGTTGATGATGGCCAACATAGTCATAGTGGCAATGGCGTTTACAATGGACAAGATCAAGACCTACTGTCCTTGACGTCCTACGTTTATATAAGGTAAAGGGTACCTAAAGGAAGGGATGGGGAAGCAGAAGACTATGTTGATTTTGTAAGAGACAAATACCTTCGTGTTAGAGTTAGAACAGCAGCAATCCCTAATTTTGTGTGGGAGAATCCCTTCTGTTTCTTGTTCCCTGCTGTGAGTTTATCTATGGGAAATTCTCTCTGATCTACTACACTGGATATAAGTGTATCTCCAACAATGATGGTCTCCATCTCCTTTTGTGTGATTGTTTCAATTCTATGGCTTTCAGTTACTGTTTTAAGCAAGGCCCTGGCATTGACAGCTTACATTTGCAATCACAGTCCCAATACATGCTTCATACTTATGCCAGGAACTACCAGTAATCATTACAGGAACAATACCCTTCTCGGAAGTGGTGGAAACGACTACGGTCTCTAACAACAAGCACTCGGTTATAAACTGCAGATATCATCTTTGCAAAGGTGTGGCAGTCAACACAGGTACGAAGGTTTTTTGCAATTCTGATTGTTGCACCAGGTGGAGTTGAAAGGATACCAAAGGCAATAGCTAATTTCTCACTGTGATATGAGAGTGCAGTTTCTTTGGCCTCCACATCTGAATTATGCACCTCAGCCTCCACATTTGCCACATAACCAGCAATCTTCAACTACTTCCCAATCTCATCAAGCATATCATATATCTCCATCTTTCTAGGATGAGTGTCATCATCCACAACAAACTCATGAACCTTTCCCCTTATTTCTATTGTGCTACAGCCTGGCATTGTTTGAATTCCTTTATCTTTCATCAATTTCCTTATGTCTGTTACCTTCTTCCAGTTCTCTACAGATGAATAGATATTCAACAGTAAAACATAATCCCCAGCTTCCTGAGCATTTAGCTCAATGAGATGCATAATTACACGTTCTCCAAGTTCAGCATAACGATGAATTCTACATGCTCCTAGCAAGGTCCTCCAAATGTGGCATCTGGCTTGATACTCTTTGCTTCTACAATAAGCCCATATGCCTGATCAAGTAATCCTGCACGGCCCAACAGATCAACCATGCACCCATAGTGATGCAAGTTGGGGACTATACTATATTCAGTCTTCATTGAATCAAAGAACCGTAAACCCTGATCAACCAATCCACAATGACTACAAGCAGAAAGCGCACCTGTGAAGGTTTGCTCATCAGGGGTGACACCAGACCTCTGCATCTCCGAGAATGCTTCTAGTGCATCCCATCCACATCCATTCATTGCCAAACCAGAAATAATTGCAGTCCAAGTTACAACATTTTTGCCAGACGTCCCATTGAATACTTTAAAAGCCTTATCCACTGACCCACATTTGGAGTACATGGCCACAAGCGAATTACGGAGGTTGAGAACCCCACCATAGCCGTGTTCCTCAATGTAGCTATGAAACCGTTCCCCACACTCAACAGCACCCAAGTGTGCACAAGCCTGAAGCAATAGCAGGCATGTGACCTCATCCGGTTCCAATCCATAATGAGGATCCTGCATTAAATCAAACAGAACAAGGGCATCTTTGGTACGACAATTATGTACATAACAAGAAATGAGAACATTCCACGCAACTACATCTCTAACGGCCATTTCGTCAAACAGTTGTTCAGCATGGAGAATACTCCCACATGTTGCATTCAAGTCCATCGGGGTAGTCAAAAGGCGAGAATCCGATTGGAACCCCTTCCTCACAATTCCACCATGCACCTGCCACCCCCCAAGTAGGTAGGCCATCCGAGTACAAGCCTTAATCACAAAGGAAGAACAAATCGGGTCCGCTCGCACCCCACACCCCAGCATGTCTTTGAACAAGCACAAGGCTTTCTCGGGCGAGTCGCTCTGCGAGTAGCCCCTGATCATGGCGCCGTAGTGGGAAGACTTGGGCTTCGCGATTCGCTCGAACACAAGGCGGGAGTACTCCATGTCCCCCAGCGGGTGCAAGGCGATGCGGGACAAGAAGGCTGCAAGGACGACGGGCTCCCGGCCGGCGGCCGAGCGGATGATGTGGGCATGGAGCTGCCGAAGTTGGGTTTTTGACGAACAAGATCGTATGAGAGGAACCCATGTGTTCTGGACGGCGGAGGTCGAAGAGGGAATTGATTTTCCTCGTGGCTTCTGCTGTTCTTGTTGTTGATGCTGCTGCTGCTTTGGCTGGTAGGCCGATTGGTGGACATCGAGAGAGATCAAGTAGTGAAATGGTGTGCCTTTCAGGGGTAGCGTCGGCTTCTTGGGAAGGCGACAACCATCGGATTTAAGCGTTCGAGCTCGAAGCAGAAGCATCGTCAAACCCGCTTCTTGCTTGCTCGCTTCGCTTTGCTCGTTCGCTCTCTCTCTCTCTCTCTCAAAACAGAGTAAATGGGCCGCCAATTCATTATAGAGGGTGGAAGTAGACGAAATTTGATATATATGCTCGAAGGATGAACAGTTATTTGGCAGTCGGTGGTCATGCCCCTCTCTCTCTCTCTCTAATCTAGCTATCTGTACATAAGTAGATATGTGCCCTCCTAACTTATTTAATTTCGTGCATATCTTTACATTCCTTCGACACAATTTTTGATGGTGACGATGGTGTTGTTCCGGCATGATGCAGCAGCTGCGGGGGTGGCTTGTGGAAGATACCTCTCTATCTCCACGTCGTCCTGCTGTTGCTTCACCACGGTGTGTCCCCCAGCAGCGGCGCCCATGGCAACGAGGGGACGGCCGCCCTCCGCCATGCGCAGCCTCCTCTTCTTGAAGTTGGCCTTGAAGCACGCATGCCTCAGCCTCTTGGTCCTCTCCTCCAGCTGCATCGCCGGCACCCTCTCCATCGTCTCCCTCTCCCTCTCCAGTATCTCGATCGCCCGCCGCAGGTGCGCCTCCCCCATCTCCCCGTCCTCCCTCCCCAGCTCCTGCAACTCGATCGCCCAAGAGAATCAACGTTAACGCCGTCATCACAGATTAATCCTGCGGCCATGATGATGAGAAGCAAGCAGCATATGGGGTGTGATATAAAAGGGATGGTTTCAAGCTGCTCGTGCACGTGGACGTTCTTGATGAGGGCCCGCAGGCTCTTCATCTTCCGGTGCGGCCAGCGGGGGATGCCGAGCTCCCTGCACTTCTTCTTCAGCTGAGTCATGCCCACGTTGAGCTCCTTGGCCACCTGGGTGATGGGCACGTAGAAGTACCTCGACACCTCTTCGAACGTCATGGCTCTCTCCTCGCTCTCCCTGCCCCCGCTGTTGCACCTCTCCGCTGCCATCTCCTTCCTCTCGGACTCTTCGCCGTGGGCAACAAGAGCGAGGTCCTTCTCGACCCCCGGGACGTCCCCGCTGCCGTCGCAGAACCCGTTCTCACTGTCAAACGCGGTGTAAAAATATGCAGCAACCATGCAAGGTGGTAAAAAGAAATTGAGATGGAGACGGACAGATCTGCACACATGCACAGAGAGAGAGAGAGAGTCACGCAGACATATGAGAGATGATCCCACCTTGGAAGAGGTCTTGGCATGGCAGTAGAGGATCGGGGGCCAGACTCTGCAGTGGGATAAACTCACCAGCTTCCATGGAGATGGAGTAATCGCATTGCCAGTCCCAGAGAGAGCAGTCACTGGAAGGTGATCGAAGGTAAATGATGAGATGAGGCCGAGGATATTCCCTCTCCCCTCCTTCCTACACGCATTTCTGCCGACTACAGCGCCATGGAACTGAAGAAAGAACCGAGAGGCAATAGTAGGGCCGGGCACGTACCTGAAATCCAGTTGTTCATCCCCAGTGGCGATTCCTTCGTGGCCTAGCCAGTTCCCTAATGCCTGGTAATCCATCTGACGCGAGAGAGAGAGAGAGAGAGAGAGAGAGAGAGAGAGAGAGATGATTATGTGGGGTTAAGTAACATCTATATAGGTTTTGAAGAGGACGCCGTCCGCGCGCACATGGGTTATTAAACGCCTACACGCCTACACGTACGTAGTGGGTGATTACTTCCCTGTGCCTTGAGAGTTACAAGATTAGGGACTTAAATGCCCATGGGAAAGCATGGTGAGAAGAGTGGCCAACGAAAAAATGGCCCAACTCCACTCCCACTCCCCATCGTTGGATATATATATATATATATATATATATATATATATATATATATATATATATATATATATATATATATATATATTAATTACATAATTTTGATGTGGCCAGCTAGCATCACTAGTTAGATCTTATAAATGTTCAAGGATCTCCCACTCTCATCCCCACGCCCTCCTCCAGGAGCAGTTGACCCGTGCATATGCAAAATAAGTACGGTGAGGGCATTCTCAGATCGATCACTTGATATCCAAATAACTGATCGATGATGATCAGAAATGTTATATATATTATGATTACCCATATATATATATATATCATAACAGTGTATAAACGCTTCACTTTAGTGACTTTGCTGGTGAATGGCGACTCCTCAAAATTAAGCTTCCACGTAATTAGTTCACAAAACAAACAAAGAAATTAGAAAAAAAATGGGTAATTGTTTTCTTTAATTTTTAATTATACACCTGATGAACCAAGTCCCATGATATAGGTACACACCCTTCCATCACTCACATGCTCAGACTCAATCGACTCTTTGTTGTCTCTCTCAATATCCAATGGCATGCTATTTGATCCAAACAACAGATAATCACTTTGATCCAAACAACAGATAATCACACAGAGACAGAGTTGCTTGGATTTTTTGGGCAGATACATATACAGTAAGGAAAAAAACTAAAGCAACATTCAATCTTTTGGTTAGAATATTAATTAGATAGACCCATGAGCTGTTCATGGCAAAATACTTTACCATACAAATATTGTTGGACAGTTTTTTGGACAAGATTTTCCACTACCGATCAGAGCAAGAAGTAGAAGCATAGGGTTTTCAGAAGAAAAAATATATATTTATTTTTCTTTTAACTTTTCTCGGGGCAAGGAATTGTAATTTTTTGGAAATAGAAAATACTTGGTGCTCATGATGTATTCGTCATAAATATCACTCGCCCCCAACTCGGATAAACACAAACATCATGATTACGCCTTTGCAAGTCCCAATAGTACAACTTAATGACTAGAACATGTTGGCACTCAAAAAAAAGGGCCGAGCCCAATACAAAGATTAGAATAAAAGAAAAAAAAAGAAAGAAGATGAAATGGCCCAAGCATACAAGTCCCAATTAAAAATTATATAAGAAGAAGAAATGCTACTAACGGGCCAAATAGAAGGGGCCACTTTCAATTGAGCTTAGCCCAATTCCGAGTAGAAGAAAAGGGGCGCAGGGGGATACATGCGCAGATACAAGAATGAGAGGGTTGAGAAGAAAAGAATGGATTTTTTTTTAAAAAAAAATCCGAAAATAGAAGGAAAATCGGCGGGCACTGTTCCCCCGTGTCACGCCCTCTCATCGCGATTCCCCCCCCCCCACTGTTCATCTTCTCCGCTTCACGCGACGACAGCATATCTTCGAACGGCCTCGTCCACGCGGGCATTGAATGCCCATCGCATCTCCTCACTCTGCCGAGGGCCACCTCCCACCTGCTCCGCCGCTCGCCCCCTACTTGACCGTGCTTGGTAGCCACATCGACGGCAGTAGCGATGGTAGCAGCAGCATAGCATCGGCAGCAACGGCATGGCAGGGACGTCAACAGTAGCAGAAATGGCTACGGCGCTCTCCTTGCGAAGCCACGTTGGGTCCGGCAAACGAGCCAGGACAGCAAAGCGGCGTCAGCAGCAATGACCGGCACCCACGTCCGAAGGCAGCAGGCGGCGACACGATGGCTGCGGCTACATGCGATGGCAGAAGAAAAAAACAGAATAAAAGAAAGAAGAGTCGAGAGGTCTTTTCCCTCAAAAATGGGTCTCTCAGCCCCTATAAAAACCCCCCATGGGGGAACTTTGCACGGTTGGAAGCTTGGACTCCTGAAGGCTTGAAAGCCCCTGGGAGTTTTTGAAGCCCGAAGACCCCCTGTTGAAGTCAGAGAGAGAGAGGGAGAAAGGGGAGAGCGGAGAGTGAGGTGAGGGAGATGAGCTTCCCCTTCCTTCCTTTGATTTGTTGATGTCTCCCCTTTTGTATTTTTCTTTTTGATTCTGTAACTCCGCAGTGGTGAAATGAAAATGCTCCTTTTGGAGATTCTTTTACGGCTTTGTTTTTTTTTTTTTACTTTCTTCATCATCTTCTTGGATCTCTGCACCTCCGTCTATATGTGTGTGTGTATTTACCTATGCATAGATATATGATGCACTCATTGGGTACCTCCCCATGATATACACCTACATGTACAGTCCATCCGATCTCGATTCGTTTCTTTGGTTCCTACAATAGATAGGACGAAGTCTCCCCTTTTAATTTCTTCAAAGCCACCCATTTGACGATGTTTTATCACGATGGCCACCGGCCCGGGTTCTATCTAAATCCATAGATATGTCTCCGAGTTGCCAACCATCGGAAGCTCAACGATTCGTTCGCTTCGATATCGAGTTTTAAACCATCTTTGGGCCGCCGGGGATCCGTTTCGTCGTAGCGTGTTCCTCGGTTTCTCCTCTTTTCGAAGGTGGATATTCAAAGCCTTATACGGCGATAAAGGAAGGAAAGGAAGTCCATGTCTCGGCGACGAGTTCATGGCGGCCCGTGGATCGGTGGCATCCCTCATAGGCTAGCCTTCGGGATCTCCGCCCCCACAATGGGTGTCGGGGTGTTGTCGCCTTGGCGCACATCTCGGGGATCATGTCGCCTCGCACGTATCCCTTTTGTTCGGGGACGTCGGAGTTTTCTCCATAGGGCGTACCCCATTTTACACCCCCTACGCTCCGGGTCTAGGGGAGGTGATGTCAAAATTTCACCAGGATAATTCAAGATAATAATGGAACAAGAAGGATGAATGGACAAACGATAAAAAAAAAAGGAAGGAAAACAAATAAACAGCAAAATATAAATGAGCAGGCGACTGGACTGAAGAGTTTATTGCGGATAAAAAAAGTGGCTGAATACAAATCTGAAAATTGATGACAACAGAACAAGCAAAATAGATGACATGGAGGAGGGTCGTGGAGTTTCCTGATTCAAGAAATTGAGGGTCAATTTAGACTAGTATATAGCAAGAAAGAGAACGTAAAGATCGAACACAATTGTTAAATTATTAAAATCCAATGGATAAAAGATTGTGTGCTGAGCATGGGATTGAAACTTCCTGATCAAAAAAAAAAACTTAAGACAATCTCCTATCTAGACCTTCTGAACTTGCTAAAAAAAAAGGGGAAACCCAAGGGAGACTGAACTCTGAGCATAAACTTTAATCCCTTGGGTTAAAACTGAAAGCTCTGCACTGCAGCCTTAAAGCAACAACCAATTCAGTTGAGGGCTATGCTGAAGCCGTGATAGAAAGTTAAGGCAAAGGGGTCTGGGGTCCAATGTCCCCTCTTAGTTCAGAATGGAAATTCAATATAGAATCCGAATTAGAACCTACATCGCTGGCTTCAACCCACAAAGGAGGGGGGGAGTCGGACTGTTATGCATATAACAAGAAAAAAACAATGACCAATTTCTGAACTTACTAAAAAAAAAATCAGGTCGGACTGATCAAAAAGGACTGAGTTCTGAACACAGGATTTGATCTCCCGGGCTTAAAACTGAAAGCTCTGTATGGCAGCCATAAATCAGAAACGAGCCAAGTCTGAGGGACGCACTAAAGCATGGGTTAAGGAGGTAAAAAAAAAAGAGTAGAATGGGTTGAGTGAAGTAAATATGCTCACTGTGGTTCAATGGCAGAATAACAGATTTGAAGATTGCGAAATTGGATTAGTGAAACAAAGAAATGATAAATACCGGGGCTCCTTAATTCAAGGACTAATATCTGCTTTTGGGCTGATGCATGAAAAAAATGGTGGCCTACATAATTAAGTTCTTTGAGCCTGCCAAGAGAAAACAGATTAGACAGACTAAGAGAGGCTGAACCAAAAAAGAAGGGAGAAAAATAGATGGAATTCAAACTCCCAAACTGAAGGGTTCCAAGAGGAGAAGAGGCATGATTCCTGAACATCAAAAGAAAAGGCAGAACAAGGAAGAAAGAACAAGGGAGTTTATGAATGAATTAACACATTGAACCTCATGCCCTACGCAATTAACAGATGTGAGGAAGAGGAATTTGCCACTGTAAACCCATGGGCGGCGAAAAGGAAGGAGAAAATGTAATGCTCAACATGATTTCAGGAATTGATAAACATGCAGGAATGAATGTGATCTTAGGAGAATGCTTAAACAAAAAAGGGACTTTTGAATAAAATAACTCAAATGAAAAGGTTGAATGCTGAACTTTGAGGCTTTTTGAATAAACTGAACTAAAGGATAGACAAGATAGACACTGAATTCTAAATATGATACTTAATCTCTCAGATCAAAACTAAAGTTCTACACAACAAGCATAAGACAATAACCAACCTAGTCTCAGAAAAGTGCTGAATTCTTGATGGCCAAGACGAAATGAATAAAATAAGGACTCGGGACCCAATCTTTCAGGCTGGAAAAGAAAAATTCAATCAACATGAACTGATGCATACTGAACTTCAAAAGAAGAAGAGGGTAAATAATCAAGCATAACTTGCTGAAACCTGCTCAAACCAGAATGAACAGAGTATTAAAAAAAAAATGAGATGAATGATGAGCTTTAAATTCCGATTCCCAGTCTAAAAGAAAATCGAAACCCCTTCACAACGGCATTTTGCATATGCCTTGCACTCTATTTGCTGGACCCGGGGGCTGCCGGGGCTGACCCTCTCCCGCCTTCCTCTGGAGTCCAATTCGCCTAAAAAAGAGAGAGGGGAAGAAAGAAATGTGTGAGGAGTGAATGCTTAGATAAAAGAAAAACAAATCAAAGGTCACAACCCCCGTCCACTGTGAACATACAGGCAGTAAAAAGAAGAGAGAAGAATGTAGTGCTTAACGCGAATTCTGAAATTGTTGGAGATAAAAAAAAATGAAACAGGAATGTTGATCAAAGAATTTCTTTAGTCCAGAATAGGAGTATAGTGTGAACCTGTATATATCAAGAGGTATGCATGTGCATGAATACAAATCCCGCTCTGAATACACTTGTCCAAAAATTCATACATGTAAGAATATATAGAAATCCCATGTACACAGCAGATCCAATCCCATGAATGCATCCCCTGGATTCCTGAAGATCATCATGTGCACCAACATATGCATGGTCTACGTATCTCGACTCCAGGGGAGAAATGAAGCTTCATATGCATTGGCATGTGAATGCCCCTCGTGACTAAATTTCATAAATGCGATGGCCAAATCTGGTATTGAATCTGCTGAAGACAGGATAAGCAGAACGGAAATGATGAGCATCGGAAATCCTTGGTTCGAGGGTAATCCAGTTAGGACGGGTGTATACAAAAAAAAGGATAATGATAAAACTCACTTTTGAGCTTGCTAAAAATCAAATGGATAGAACAAGAGCTGGCTTATGAACATGAAACTTAAGCTCTCCAATCAAGACTGAAAGCTTTGCATTAGAGCATCTGCATTTGCATGCATTTTTTTATTCCTGTTCACTCGTCTTTCTCGGCTTCATTTGAAATATGCATATACACATTGGCTCTAAACCAGACCTCCACTGAAATTGCATTTCAGATAGGAACTTTTTATTGCATTGGCATGATGATATACATGAGCATCCATCTCATAATTTCATTAGTATGACATGAATTCCATCTGCATCCTGTATGCATAAATCGAAAGAAACACCACACAACTCTTCCTGACAAGTCCAATAGCCGGCCAAGGTGTGGAGATGTGAAGGGACCCAAGGCAAATCACCACATAGTTGCGCCTGCTACCCAGTGGGTGAATTAGGTGGTTAACAGAGGATGGAGTCAAGATAATCAATTCGCTCATCCAAAGCAAAATGTCAATAAACTCTCCTTGCGGAGTGCTGTCCGGGAATCCACCAACCAATCCTACGAAGAATGAAGCCAACTGAAATAATCGAAGAGGGCTCGTGATCGAGGACTAAACGAAGGGTCAAAAGGCCCGAATGGAATAAATGTCAATAAATCTCAGATCTCTTGAGATCTGCTATGATGGAACCATAAGAGATAAAACAGAAAAGAACTCATTGTCACAAGGAGTCATGAGACTCTCTGGGCTGCCCCTTCCCTGGGTCGGCAGACCCGAACTCATTTAAATAAGATCATTCACCTCAAAAAAAAAAAGGATATACAAATGAAATGCAAACCAAGGGTCCAATGATATTCATTCGGAGCTGCCCCTCCTTTGGCTGATATCCTGTCGTTTTGTACCGGCTCGATCGGGATTTAATCGAATGTCTCCATCTCTTCAACAGTAAACTTGTCGTGTCCTGGCATACATATGCTCCGATTTTTATCGTGACGATTATGACGTTTCAAACCGGACACTCGTTCGAACATTAAATGATCAATTTATGACCAATATGACTCCAAATGTCCTTCTGTATCCCATCATAGGGGAATTTTAATGCCTTTGAATATGCTATTTATCTCTTTCGTGATAATTGATGTTTAGGCCATGAGGCCCCTTTTCTCGGCGATTAATCAAAGGTTTTCCCCTCTCCGAGGGGATGTAATTAACGGTGTGGCCTTTATGGCGCGGCGGGTCTCCAGTCCCGACCCGATACCCATAATCGCCTGATTAGTCAGACGGAGCGCACCCCGGGCTTCGGACCACCCCAGTCTCGAAGCCCGAACACTTTGTCACATCTTTGTGACTGGCACGCCCTTGCACTTGATAAAAAAATGATAAAAAATGATAAACCGATAAAACGATAAAAAAAACACCCGATATTTTCACACCTCGAATTTTAGTGCGTTCCACAAGTTGGCACGCCCGGTGGGACAGATGATCCCGAATCGATATAACCACCGATACCATGATATTTTTAATAGTCGAATTTTAGTGCGTTCCACAGAACAAAGACACCGTTGCGGCAGGCGACCCCTTGACTACTGTCCGATCTCCGCCGGAGGGCCTGAGAACTTCCTACTCATCCTAATTCGTATAGCTCATCTATAAGCACCATCTTTTCCTCTTCATCCCGAGTCCCTAGAACAACTGATAACGGTTGCAATATTAATTAATGACCAACTTATGGGTTAATTTTATCCGTTTGATGGAAGGAAATGGCCGTCGTGGACCATTAATCGGCAGAAAGAGAGTTATGATCGCCATCATGAGTCATCAAGCATTATTATAAGGTCATTAAGAACTAGGGTTTTTCACTTGCTTGCCTTTAAAATTTTACATCATTTCGATTTATTCGCCACTAGACTCATTAAATAGATAACATTTCTACATCTTTGCTTTTACTGTCAACTAGTGGTTTTCCCAACTTAACTACGTTGAGATATATGTTAGTCAATTATAAAATGTCAATTATACTCATGAAAAAAGAAAAATATGGAAAAAGAATAAAATTTAAAAATACTTTAAAAAGATAAATATTATGATTTGCAATACTAACACTGCATAATATTCTCATAGCAGTTGACCAAAAAGTTGTGACTACATGTTTTATTTGAAGTCTAAGAATATAACATCAAATGTAATGATTTTAGTTCTACGAAACTAAATACATATGATTTTAAGCATGTATAGACAAAATAACCTAAGAACCAGAAGAAACAAAAGAAATCTGACTACTTTTTTGTACAAAGTTGTAGAGGTCGAGTTTGATCGCCTTGAACTGTGAGCTATGTCCCGAGATTTGTTAGCATGGGAGGAGGAAGAAGACATCGAGGAAAACTTGCAGGCACAGGGAAGCATCAAAAGAAACTCTGGGTGTGATCTTAGGGGATAACTCTTTGATATTTAAGTCAGACAATCAGGAATGAAGACGGAGAGTGCTCGGGCACCGGAGGATATATAGAGGGACCTCGAGAGGCATAGGTTGCATACCTCTCTGACCGTCCGGTTAGAGTCCTATTTATAGGGTTCTCTTCGAGTGCTCTTCATTGACTTTCGTTCTCTAACGCGGTGTTGTTGGGATTGTCCTGGTTGTGGAGACGTGAGTCACCCGTTGGCCTTCCTGACAGAGGAGAGGAGGCATGGGCACTGACTCGTAGTTCCTTTGTCGGAGACGTGGGCACTGACATGTCGTTCTTTCACCGGTTTGCACTATTCCGCCATTAATATGGTGATAGTCGTCGGAGACGTGCACTCCCCCCGATGAAAGACGAAGACACATGCGGCATACGGGATCTAGGCTTCGGTTCAGTTCTCCTACATGCCCTGACAGACTGCGCACTAGACTGTGAGTCGATTGTTGGTGAGCCCTGAGCTATGCGCCTTATTAGGCCGAGCGAGCTTTCCTTTCCTCACCAATTTGAGAAACATTTGAGTTGGGTTTAGACTTTCAATGTTCTTAAAGTCGGGGGAGGGGGTTCAACAATTATTGGGAACATAGACCATTAATCCCATTTCATGTTTTTTTTGGGTCATGGGGGTAGACAATGGGGAGGCGAACGTGGGACGGGAAACATATTGGGACCTCCGAAAAACACAACCCAACGCCTCCGGGAAGCGCCTCCCTATAGGGCGATGCTGGGAGAGGTCTACACGTGCACCCTCCAAATGCTCTGATAAACGGAGTCGCAGTCAAACCACCCCCATTGGAGAGCGTAAAAAGCAGGCCCTGCACTCCCCCAAATAAAAAGTAACAACATAGTTTGAACCCTGGACCTCTCCCTTACAAGGTTATCGCATTTCAGGTTTAAGGCTCGTGTTCTCACCATCAGGATGACTTGGTAAACTTTGACGCCACCACCTGTTCTTCTAGCTTTCACTGACTTTATTTTAACATTGAAATCTTCTGTTAGTGAAGGGCGAAACTATGGATATGCAAATCGACAATAACATGTCATTGAAAGTTTGTCGTGGATCATACAACTTCTTACTGATTTCCAAGCCGATATATTATTGTTCATCTGTTCACTCTCAAATCTTTAATATATGTGAATGTTACTTTAGTCAAACTTATTTCAGCATGGAACTTTGTATCATCCGTGTTTTATTTAGCTTTTGTGGTCAGATTTTCTTTCACAACCAAGATCAGAAAGTAGAAGGTGATCATCTAGCAATTAACATCAGCTCCATCCGGTGCATTTGCAGTTGCTTAAATGCTTTCTTTGTTCAGCTTTTCGCTTAGATTGATGTTTTTCACATATGCCTAGCTGTTGAGGTATTTATTGTGACATAAAATTAAAATCAAATCATTGTAACTTCTAACAAGTATGCATATATATATTGTAGCACCCCGAGTTCCATACCCCAATCACATAATGGACGTGAGTAGATTTAAGTCCAGAAGGATGCTTGTTTAGGCCATCTAGGTCCATTAAACTTTTAATAGGCGATCGAATCACAGAAATAACTAATTTGTAATTAGTATAACTTGGTGTGTAGAAATCCAATCAAGGTGAAACTGGATAGATTAGGAAGGTAATTAAGCTAACCACGACGTTTATGTTAACCACCTATCTAAATAAACCATTGATTTGGTAAGCCAAATTAAGTTCTTACTAGAAGCAAACTAGTTTGTTGTAAACAAATAGGGGCATATGCACAATTAAGAGAAAGTGAAGGATTATATGCAAAGTGAGTATTAAAATAATGAACCTTGTCATTCGTGAAGATCTCCCAATCTTTAGAATTCTGATTAGGAACCATAATGATATCCTTTCAAAATAATTTTAAGATGTGTACGAAGAGGCAGGGTCGACTCGAGATAATAGGGGTGGCTCGCTGCACCTGCACGTGTTGTGGGTGATCGAGCGCAGTTGGCCGTGGCAGGTGTTGTGTAGGTGCAGGTGCTTGAGTTCAGTGAGTGTCGTGAGCACCGAGTCGGTGCTCTCGTTGTTGGTTGTCGGTCTTCCCAACTGGAAGGCAATTGGGGATGCGTTGTCCCACGCTCTTGCCTCGCACTCGCGTCCTCGCTCCCTTCAGCTCCGCACCCAACTTCATACCATTAAACGCGGCTCTTTTCAAGAGGATGTGGTCCGCCCCGTCAACAGTGCTGCAGGTTGCATCTTTTGAGTATGACGATGACCACCTGCTCAGAGTCGAGATCGAGTTTTCAAGGACTCCCGCCCCCATTGTTGTGCTCTCGAGTACGAAGGTAGGGCTGGATTCGGGTTGTTCGTTCGATCACACAGTGCATCTCTTGCGCAATGGCTACCCATGCTAAATCCGACCCTACCTTAAAAGGGCAAAATTGGCTTCCTATCATTAGTTTACAACTTCAGAAGTAAACTCAAGTGCAGTTGAGTAAAATTGACGGGCATTGGCGGTGAGGATATATATAAGAGAGAGTACAGATTGACTTTTAAGGATACGTGGGTTACTGCATAGATTTAAGGGGGTATAGTGTTAAATGTGGAAGATTTTAGTCTAGTGACGCGTTTGGCACAGATGTTGGAGAGGGATCAGATGTGTAGCCGTCTCCACTGCACATATTTCCTCTCCAATTATTGAAATCTTTCATTTTTAAAATCCTTTTCAAATGAAATAATGTCCCATCAAAAATTTTTTAGAGTGAATTTTGAGGTCTAGAGAGATACGGGAAGAAAATGAGAGAGAAGTTACAATCTCTAAAATCTCCCTAAAAGGAACTTCTTCTCTCTCTAGAGAGATTTTGAAAAAATCCCTCCATAGATATACTGCCCAAACGCGCCCTAAAATCTTTAGAGGAGTGTTAGCTAAAGAACCCTTTGCAATATTGAGCAAACTCAAACCTCTTAATTAAGTGCACGTGGAACTGATGTATTATTTGATATAGGGATATCGGGGAGGTGAACAGGGGGAGAGGGGGGCGGTGAAAAGGGGCCCTACAGTGGAGGGGAAATGGGAGACGGCTACACGTGCATCACATTGTCCAAATGAGAAGAAATCTCGCACCTCCCCGTGCCCTCTCCCTATGGAAGGGAGAGGGGTGACCACAATTGTGGTTGAGTCGGTCAATTTTTGTTGGGTTTTTTGTATATTAGTCCCTACAAACTTAGTGAATTACCGATTAGTCTTTCAAATCTGATTATTATCTTAAAAGTCCCCATAATTTTTAATATTTTACAAATGAATCCCTGTAGTTTGTTACCGTCCACAGAAAAGAATATTCCGTAGAATATTCCATCAAATGTGTGTAAAAAGTCTAGGAGAGGGGTGACCACAATTGTGGCTGAGTCGCACGGTCAATTTTTGTTGGGTTTTTTGCATATTAGTCCCTACAAATTTAGTGAATTACCGATTAGTCTTTCAAATCTGATTATTATCTTAAAAGTCCCCATAATTTTTAATATTTTACAAATGAATCCCTGTAGTTTGTTACCGTCCACAGAACAGAATATTCCGTAGAATATTCCATCAAATGTGTGTAAAAAGTCTAGGAGAGGGGTGACCACAATTGTGGCTGAGTCGTACGGTCAATTTTTGTTGGGTTTTTTGCATATTAGTCCCTACAAACTTAGTGAATTGCCGATTAGTCTTTCAAATCTGATTATTATCTTAAAAGTCCCCATAATTTTTAATATTTTACAAATGAATCCCTGTAATTTATTACCGTCCACAGAAAAGAATATTTCGTATAATATTCCATCAAATGTGTGTAAAAAGTCTAAAATATCCCTATTGAACGTTGACTCTCTCTCTCTCTCTCTCTCTCTCTCTCTCTCTCTCTCTCTCTCTCTCTCTCTCTCTCTCTCTCTCTCAGAGGGAGGTCGAGGGAGAGGGGATCGGAGGGGAGGTCGACTCCGTAGGCAGTGCAACGTGTGTGTGTTTACAGTGTGAGGGGGAGAGAGGAGTGAAGGGTGTGGAGAGGGAGGCGACAGCGGCGAGGGGTGAGTGTGTGTGTGTGCGTGCGCGTGCGGTGTGAGGGTTAGAGAGAAAGAGAGTGAGACGGAGGGAGAGGGGGGAGGGCGGCCGGAGGGGGAGGGGGGAAGTTATAACACATGCCCCTGCCGCCACCCCCTCAGCCCACCCCCCCCACCCCCAGCTTTGCAGAGGGTGGAAAAAGGACGACTTGCCGTTGCTGCTCTTCTCCAACAAGCAAGGAAAAGTGGGGTTGGGTTGAACCCAAAAGACAGTGAAATACCAGATGGACAAGGTAATAAAATGGCAATAAAATACATATGTGGAGGAAGAACAGGGTAGCAATGGAGGGTGCTCTATAGCCGAGGGGGGCATATATTTCCAATCTCTTCTCTTGTGCTAGTTGCTGCTAGCTAGAGGTGGAATTTAGCTTGTTGATGGGGGTAGCTGCTCATGGGCATTGTCTCACAAGCAACATCAAACCCAAAGTGCCCCAAACATCTAGATTCAACCTCAGCAAGGGAGGACCCAAATATCTTCGGCACCCACCGGATTCCGAATTGAAAACCTTCTCGGTTGCTGATAGCACTGACCCATCACTGCCTTGTGAGAGGAGACATGAATTAGAGTTCAAGCAAGCAACAGAGCAGGAAGGCCAGCCCGTCATGGCAGCATCACTATCACCACCTCAGCACCCGCTGGACATGACCCGTCGTCCTTCCACGTTCCTCTCAAAAGGCGCCATCGCCAGTTGCCCCAGAAAGGAGTCAAACTTTCCCCCTTCGGACCACTGAGATGACAGCACCCCATCTCCCATATTCTTTTCTTCTGCTGAGGTTGGAAGAATCGGAAGTGGAATGGACCAATCTGAGGGCCCGAGCCAACCATTTCAGATCAAAGGAAAAACTGTACTGCTTTTTCTTGGAGATGGGTTTTGATTTGTTCTATGATTTGTATCATCCATGGATGGATCAAGTTGGATTACAGAGTGGACAGAGAGGGATCGAAGGTGGGTATGCACTTGGCGGTGGTGGGGCAGAAGGTGATGAGGTAGCTGGTGCCGGCGGGGCAGGTGAAGGTGCTGGTGCCATCGTCGTAGGCATAGCTGTAGGCGTGAGGGCAGGCGTTCTTGAAGAACTGCGAGTAGGAGGTGGGCCGGCAGGTGGTGGGGTTGCCGTAGGCGCCGCTGCAGCAGTACTCGGGCTGGCCGAAGGCGTCCCAGGTGCTGCGGCAGGCCACCCACTCGCCGCTGGCCGTCACCCACACAGGAGGGGGGAAGTTATAACACATGCCCCTGCGGCAGGGGCATGTGTTATAACTTTTAGTGAAGTGTCGACCTCACTACCATAAAGTGTCAACCTCTTGATGCATAACAGAAGCTATGTTCTAGCAGACTTCAACTGAAGTGTCAACACTCTAAGGGTGAAATGTCGACCTCTTGATGCATAACAGAAGCTATGTTCTAGCAGCCTTCAACTGAAGTGTCAACACTCTAAGGGTGAAGTGTCAACACATGGAATGGGCCATGTATTATAACTTCATATCAAATCAAAAACACTTGCACAGTGAGTGTATCTAACTAAAATAGTTGTATAGTAGGATGGCCATAAAACTCGTTCTTTTGAGAGGATTTGTCCCATGCTCTATTCTTTCACTGGTGGTGCGTCCTAAAATAAAACTTCAGAGATGATAAATAAACTGGGTTTCTTTAAGCATCTCTCTTGTCCTGGAATGTTTTGTGATTCACTAGGACTCATCAAGAACAGTACACTTCATTGGGCCATTCCACATTAATTTCTTCACAAGGATAGAGACGATGTTAGTAAAATTCCACATTAATAATTCTCTTCTCAAGTGCTCCAATAGATTCTGTTAGTATCTCTTCACCCATGAAAGAAAAGAAATCACAACTCTTGTTGTAAATGCGTAGCAAATCTCAGAGGAACACAAAATGCAACTGAGACATGAACATGAGGAGCATGTATAAATAACATGAAAATTTAAGTTTGTGAAAACATTGAAGGACTGGACCCTTCTCCCCACTGAAAACCAGAAGGGCCCTCCCAAACTTCTCTACAATTCACTTTTTGTTCTGTTCTAACAAGTAATAACAATGGTGTGTATCAGTGTGCTATTATTTACAACATCAAACCAAAACCTCTGTAAAGGGCATCCCCAGATCTCATAGTTGTGTCACCAGAGCCCTCTGCACAGTAAAAAGCTTAATCTGCAGAAGCTTGAATGAATCAACCAATGGAGTTCACGGGATCTTCTCTCTGGAGGATTCGTTGATGACCGAGGTAGTAAGAGAGAGCCCATCAAGCAGGTCACTGTCACTGTCCATCTGCAACTCCTTGAACATGGCCATCACCTGGATCATGGTGGGTCGCCGGAGGGGCCTGTCGTCCAGGCACTCGTAGGCGATCTTGAGGTACCGGTACAGCTCGGCCTCGCCGGACTTGGTCCCCGTTAGCTCCGAGTCGAAGATCTTGGTGCTCTGATTCTCCTTCACCATCTGCCAAGCGATGGTATGAACCGCCAGGAAGGTGGAGGATATGTCCCCCAGAAACCTGAAGCAGCTCCGGCGGCTGCTCAACAGCACGCCCCAGCCATCCCCGCGCAACAGCATC
The DNA here is from genome assembly GCA_022559845.1 of Amorphophallus konjac. Lineage (NCBI taxonomy): Eukaryota > Viridiplantae > Streptophyta > Magnoliopsida > Alismatales > Araceae > Amorphophallus > Amorphophallus konjac. The sequence goes on along the minus strand of CM040127.1, from coordinate 18,499,519 downwards.
GGCGGCTGGTGGCGGGAGCTCCACGGTGCCAGGGACTGGTCGGGCCTGCTCGACCCGCTGGAGGAGGACCTCTGCCGGGAGATCGTACGCTACGGGGAGTTTGTCCAGACATCCGGGGAGGGGGAGGCCGAAGGGGGAGGGGGAGGTCGCAGGGGAGGTCGCAGGGGAGGCCCGAGGGCTGGGGAGGGGGGAGGTCACAATGGGAGGCCGGAGGGGGAGAAGGAGGCCGAAGGGCCGGGGAGGGGGGAGGTCGGAGGGGAGGGGGAGGGAGGCCGGACGGGGAGGAGGAGGGGGGAGGTCACAGGGGAGGCCGGAGGGGGAGGAGGAGGCCGGAGGGCCGGGGAGGGGGAGGGAGGCCGAAGGGAGACAAGGAGGGGTAGGTGAATCAGTTGCTCCCTCTCTCTGTCTCTCTCTCACACACTCACACTTAACTAGGGGTAAGTTAGTATTTTCCTTTCTCTGGGTATAAGGTAACTATAGTTTAGTTAACTGAATGAACGACAGGGACTTAAATGTGTAACGATTAAGATTATAAAGACTATTAAAACAATAGTGAGATTTGAGGGACTAAAATATAATTCGTCATGTTTATAGGGACTAATACGTAAAAAAACCCTTTTTTTTAACGATCGATGACCAAGAACATAACAAAATGATACTCGGGTTTATACAGAATGTAACAAACTGAGTTCAAATTCAGTCACGCCTAACTCACAAGCTCATATTTTTCAAAGATTAAATGTGAGACAAATATCTCTCCCACCCCATTTTTTTTTATTTTGACGACAAAAAATCTAACATAATGATACTCAAGTATGCACAAAGTGTGAAAGACTTAAAAATAGGCTTTGGGTGTCCGTCACACAACCTCAATATCGCCCCTTTTGAAGATTGCATTGAAAACGATCCTCCTCTACAGCCTGATCGAACTCCTCCGAGAAGATCATTAAGCCATTGATCACGCTCTGTTCTTGAAGTCATCTTCCATCAACCGAACTAGACGGGCCGTCTCCTTAGCACATAAAGGATACAGTAATACGAACCAATAGAACAGATCCTGTTCAAGGTCGTTAAAACAATGACAGTGTAAGGAACACACACCAAACTAATAATACTTATCTTGATTGGATAACCAGGAAAGAATAAGAACTCAAATTAAGGTTGTATTGTTGAAAGTTACTTTTAACTTCCACTTCAATCACAAAAAAATATAATTGGAGAATAGTGATAACCAATTTTAAGTGGTTATAAAAGCGAATTTTTTTTTAATAACCTCATCTTTAGTTTACCCCCATTTAAGGAGCTACAATTTAAAGCTTTTGTTTGGAAGTCGAAAACAGCCTCAAAACTTCATAAATAGCTTCCAAAGCCGGACATCCCCTCGAAATAAAAGGGAGAAAGTTTGTGCAAAATCTAAAAGCGCTTCCAATTAGCAGCTGTCCCAAACACGACATAAGAAAAACATAATAAAAGAAGGCTTATGTGAACTTTACAATACTTCCTGTTGACATCTACCACCCGTCACCCGTGCGTGTCATCTCACAGCTGCATTGTTTCAAGTTAAATACTATTTCAACTAAAGCTCATCGTAACAACTTTACCTTGGAATGGGACCAAGTCACTGTATGCCCTGTTCTACATGACCGTCTTCTAGATTTGCAGGATATGGAGGTCCATCACGGAACCCAATGAGAAGGAGCTTGTATCCTCGCCCTTTAGAGGCCTTGGAGCTGACAGCGGGTAATTTCAGTGTAGGGTTTGAGAAAGAACAAGAGGTGGAAGAAGGGGGAACTCCTATGTAGGAAGAAAAAAATGTTGGTATGTCCGGAACCGAACTATGCTTCTTAGGAAAGATTTGCAAATACTCGGACAATTGAGCAACTTGACCAAGAAATGATTAAAAAGAATGCTCATGTCCTTTCTTTACCTATCGCATAAATACACACAGACACAAATTATTTAATTCGTTGGTTACCATATGGGAAAGGCATAAGTTAGACATTATGTGAATAGGTGACTATGAAACATATCCTGCCATTATGAAACGCAATGTAAGTACTGATAACATGGACATCTAATTAAGTTCCATAACAAAAATAAGTAACAGATACATTGATAGAAGCAAATTATTTATAGATGGGATGCTTAACATATCTTCACTTGTATCACAGCTGCACACCAAATATTATCTCTTAGACTGCATTGTTCAGGTCAAGCTCAAGCACACCTACATTTATCCCGACAAAAAAGGTATAGGTGCTCTTGAAATTAGGTGAGAACTCCCAGTAAGCTGTTAGGCCTGTCATTAATGATCCAAATCCACATTCCCAGAGCCTGCATGCATGATAATTAAATTTCAAGACGACAAATTTCAAACAAAGTTCAGTGCAACAATTAGAATGCATAGCTATTTGAAAAAGAAAAGGCAAGAGAAATATGAAGGCAACATCCTCCTTGATTCATTCCTACAAAATACAAGTGCTTCATCCAAGATGAGTCACTGACCTGATTCATAACATATGTTCCTCCATCTCCGGGTGTTTTTCTTTTTTCCTCACTTTGAAAATGACAACCACTTGTCATAGTGATAATCTAACCCTAGGTAAATGGAGATTGAATGTTGCCTCAGATATTAAGTGCAATTTGTTTCAGTGAAGAGTAACTTCCCATAACTCCAATTACAATGCCCGCTATCAGGATTCCTACTATGATCAGTAATTCAAGCTTGGACCTCCGAGTTGTGCCAATCTGGAGATAGCATACGCACGGAAGCAACAGTGAAACAATGACACTTAAAAATGACCCAATAAGGGCTATGAGATATCCAAAAAGAGGAACTGCTAAGGCAATGACCGCCGTGCTCATCACCAACAAAGTTCTAATGAGAAGACTAGTTGATCTCTTATTTCTAAACAAGAGATGTCGTTCAATGGCATTTGAAATAGGTGCCACCAACAGGGCATATTTTGTAAAAGGATTGATCAATGTAGTATAAATTGCAATCTTTGTGCTAATACTTTCAACTGGAAGATTTAATGTTATCTGGGATTTGAGTTCTCCTCCATACATGAGGTAGCCAATGACAGCCATAGAGCCATAGTTGAAAGTACAAAGGATAAAGCAGACGAGCAATACCTGCAAGTTGAGAACAATATCATGCAAGGTGATGATATAGCTGAAGATAAATAACAAATTAAAAAACTAGTATGCTCAAAGAAGTAAAATTTGAAGATGAGATATCGTTTAGAAGTCTCTACATTCTGTACAATACTAAAATGTTAACACAATTCGTAAATCTTTGTCCATGCTAATGCATTTGCAAATCAATAGAAGTAACTTCAACAAAATATACAAGTGCCAAACACTACTCACCTTGGAAAACTGAGTTCTATCTTTCATGGATATGCATAATGAGGGGAAAACTGCATGGCCACAATAACAAAAAGCATATAGACCTAAGGTAGTTGGTAACCCAATGAAATTGATAGGTTGTCCTCTTTCATGAAACCCAACATGATCAAAGACACCAACCCAGAAAACACAACCAACCAAAATAACTGAAGCTAGAACCCCTCCAACAGAAACATAAGCAAGAGAACCCAAACTCCTCAACCATGTAGTAGGCAATATTATAAGTGCAGACACCAGCACAAATAATTGTTTCCCTTCAATTTTGATCTCTCCAAATTCAAGACTGGCGTTTGGAAATAGCTTCTCCAAGTTGTCTCCCTCCAAAATTAGGAACCCTATTGCAACAAGGTAAAGTTCTAGGTACATGAAAAATGATACTGTCATTCTTCCAGGGTAGCCAAATGCAAGTTCCCCTATATCTGGATAACTTTCAATTTGTGAGTCTACATTCATGCATCGTTGCAGAAGTAGTCCAGTGTAGCAACATGTAGCCGCTAGTAGAAGCAAGAGCATTAAACTCAACCATCCTCCTTCATAGAGTGCATAAGGTATCGATAAGATACCTACACCTAAAAAATAGAGAAATGGAGTGAGGATAGTCAAAATAATAAGGAAAAATAATAGGACTAGCTCCTTCTATTTGGAAATCAACAACTTTACATCCAAAAATTTTCATGACAACTAAAAATTTAACAGCATTTGCATATACTAACACAAATCTATTCTTGTTATGATCAGAAAAAGTATAAAAAGAAGAGAAGTGATACTGTTAAGCATTTGTATTTAGGCGAAGTAACATGACTGCTACTTTCACAGTTGGGTTAATATCACATATAAGATAGATTCTGCTACTGTTCTTTCGACAAAAGGCTCTGTAGGTTAACTGGGAAGAAACAAAAAAGATTGACTATGCACAATGAGAGAGATGTATCTTGTGTGGTTATATTCAGTAACTATAGTTGGGTTGTGGCAACCTACTTTAGTTATCTTTATTTGTTTGCTTTTGAAAGTGGTAATCTCTATTTGTTTTTTGAAAAATAAGATTATTGTAACTTCGATCTTAATTTTGATATCTTCAAAGACCTGATAATTGAGGTCACCAAATTCTAATTTGGAGTTTGTATTTCACCAAAATGAGCCTTTATAATCTTGATCAGGTTTATGATCATCACTTCTCCCATAGGTGCCATCTTCCTCATTGAAATAGAGTTTATGGTAAATAAAATCTTAATTTTTGTGAAGAAATAATATAATAGTTTTAAAAAATCTTAGTTACTAAGGATAAGATTATAATATTAGATTAGAATATGCTTAACCTCATAAGGTGTTTTACAGAGGACTTGAAAAAGATCTTTGACATGTCGTGGCTAAACAGAATCCAGCTCCAATTCCCTCGAACAGATCAAACACAAGAACACCCACTAGAGACTTGCATGTTTGCACTAACAGGCACAAAACATTTCTTCCACTTATAACTGGACTATGTATAGGTTGAGATAACAGTGTTAAATTCAAAGCGCTAATCATCTGGAGACATGATGGTGACGTAGAATCGTTTGGATCCTGGATCCCCGACTTCCATTTCCACTGCCCTAAGCCACTAACAGACATTAATGTAAAGTTTACAAGAACATGCAATGAATCAACCTTAAGACTTTAGAGACAAATCATGAAGTTTAGAGAAAAACCAGTACCATTTCAGATTCTCAGGTATCCAACATAAAGCAATTTCAGGTAGCCTCCCAACAGTTTCGTCTCACTTCCCACCAACCCAACAGGGTGGGGGATAGCGGGGTGTTGGATGGGTGGCAAAGAGGGAAAAAGATATCAAAGAAAATGAAGAAAAACTAAAATTTCCTCCAAGAATAATGACAACATTGCGTATTATGTGAAAGAAGGGCAAGAATTCCACGAGGAACCTCCCGAGACCGGACGCGAGGAGGAAGAACCAGAATACAAAAAAGGAAGCAAGATTCCAACTTTAAGGAAGAAGAGAAGACGAGAGAGAGAGAGAGTGAAAACCTGATAATGCATTGAGCCCATTGAAGCAGGTCCTCACAAACGTGGCACCTTCTTCTTGACAGCCATCCTTAGCCACAGCCGCCTTCTTTGCTCCCTCTTTGTTAAACAGGCCCCGTTCGTAGTCATGGAGGAGGGGAACCCCAAGGGAGGAGCCCTCACAATGGTGCCGGACGAGAACTCCTCCATGGGCAACCTGGGAGAAAGAAGGCGGTGAGCGAGTGGAGGCGGCCATCGTCCTTTCTTCGCCTACCCCTCTACGAGCGAACAGAGGCGCCACGGAGGCCCTTTTATGGAGAGCTCCGCGGAGGCAGAGGCGTTATCTGACATTTTCCTTACAGGTGGTACCGTGGTCAGGGACGTCAAAAATATTAGAGTTTTCTCTAATATTTATATCATCGGACTCGTGACGAGTGGGATAATATTTGAATAAACGAATATAAATTCAAATTTAGATATATTTAAAATACTCATTTCATATTTGAATAGAATATAGATTCAATGCATCCAAATCTATACCCGATCCAAATCTACTCTTAATAACTCATCGTGAATGTTAGGCTTATAATTTTGACATGAACTCAACCCATTGGCCGTCTTGTTAGATTTGTGAGTTTGGACTTCTTGATAAAATTGTAAAGATACTTTTATAAAATATAAAAATTACTTTGAAAATGAAAGAATTGACCGGATTTCTATTTTTTCAATTCTCAAAAATCTCACATTTCTTTGAACGTGGACGTGAACTCATATTTTATGGACGGATAAAGATATCCGCAGATATATCCATATCCGTGACGGATATACCCGTATCCATATCTACGAAAATATTAAGATATTATCCTGTATGATATTTGTAAAATTTTCATAGATAGGATATAGTGTTGATCTACCCGAGTCGAACCCGATCTATTTACATCCCTGATCGTGGTAACACAATAATTCGAAAAATAAATGCAAGAGTAATTCTTTTACTTGTCAGGTGATAATGCTCACCTGGCGCCGTACTCACGGCCTGGGACGGGACGGAACATTACTATACTGCTCCGTATCGATTCAAAATAAAGATTTTAACATAAAGAGTATAAGTAAAATTTAACAAGTTATTCTTTAGGTCAGTTGGTTAAACAGTGTTACGTGTAAATGGATGACCAGGCCGGGTTTGATTCTTATTAGCTTCATTTTTTCATTCAATAGTTTAAATAAAAGTGAAAAACAATTAAAATTTTGATATATCTTTTAATATTAGAACATATGACGCTAAACAGTTTAAACCAACAAACTTATCAATCATATTTTATCATAAAATATAATATATTATATATATTGTCTCAGTTGCGTCTCACAGATCGGGACGACCGATCTGTGACTGAGATGGTCCGAGATGAGTGATGGTTCGAGCCATCTCAGACCGATTTGTCAAATCTTACTCACGTACAAGTCACTTGGAAACCATCGGAATATAACCGCAACGATTCATAGAATGTCATGGGTACTTCTGATAATAAGTTTAAATGAGAAGTTTATTTATAAAAATTAATATTTAAGACGGTATGTATGTAAAAAACCTATAAAATAATCGAGGTTCATGTCAATTTTAATTTTAAGATGCCGTACTCGATCGAGAACACTTTTTTGTGAGCCCCAGATGAGAATAAGCTGGGTTTTCTGAGAATCATTTTGGCCCTGTTTGATAATAGGTCATGATAACTGATATGAGATAGGTTAGGATGAGTTATTCTTTGACTTTTCTCTTTTTCAGTTTGATAACTTGTTCTTATCATCTAGAATAACTCATTCCTAAAAAATGGTAGAATGAGTATGTTATTCCTAGAATAAGGGGTTTGATAACTTATTTTTACCCCCTAGAATAACTCATTCTTAAAAAATGATAGAATGAGTTATTCCTAGAATAAGGGATTTTATCTTAACCGACCCCTGATAACTTAACTCTACTATCAAACTCGAACAAGGATGAAAAGGTGAAATAAGTAATTCTACCCGAGACTTATTCCGTTGACAAAGCGGCCCTTTATAAATATCCAACTCCCCTCTCCTTCCCACCCCCGAGCGCTATGTTTGCAGCTAACCATGGCCGCCCCCTCCCCATTTCTTCTCCCCTCCATCCCCTTCCCCAACCCATCGGAGGATCATGACGGCACCATCCACCCTGCTGCTCTCCCTTGTGCCAGCGGACGACGCTGGCCCTCGCACTCTCTTCTTCCCCTCACCAGTATCAGATCGCATGCATGCAGCCATGCCGGCGTGCTGTTTTCGCACCGGCCATTTGGCGCATGCAGTGCACCCCATGTCAGATAGACTCGACAAACCTTAAATATAACTACATTTTTTTAATTAGTCTGGAGGCCATATCAAGAAGATGAGAGAGAGAGAGAGAGAGAGAGAGAGAGAGAGAGAGAGAGAGAGAGAGAGAGAGAGAGAGAGAGAGAGAGAGACCAGCTAGTGCAGCAAGTATTATTCATTAGGATCTAGACGGTGAAAATCTCTTAATAAGAGAAGAATAAGAAAGGAGAAGGAATATATTTTATAAATATTTTGACAAAAAATTATAAAGAGTATACATACAAATATAAATATATAATAAAATTTCACATAATTTTATTATTAACAAGAGCATATATGCACACAAAAAAATCACCCAAATCTTTGTCATATAATCAAGTTGGTTTATCACCACATGATCATAAGTGGGACTGTTGGAAGTCGGCTTACCCAAATCTTTTGACCCACGTGTGTTGGGTAATTCACAGTTTAGATTAGAGATTTTTTTGTAAGTAAATCATTATTATTAAAAGTTTAGAAGTGAACTTACTAATAAATTATTTCTGAATATATATTAACATACATGTCACTACATAAAGTTAAATATTACATAAATAAATTATGCACTATTTACTTTTAGTGATATATCTGTTAATATATCTTCAGTAATATTTTTTTACAAATTTATCTCTAATGATGATTTATTTATAAAAATTTCTTTACAAGATTCACGTTAGAATGAGAAATCTTATGTGCATCTGTTTGTGCTAACGGGACAAACAACTTTTCGCGTACATGGACAAACAAATTAGGTGAGAGTTACATCCGTAGCCATTAATTAGAACTTGGAACGAACGTTCTCTTTCGCGCTTACACACAAAAAAAGGTTGGATGCTGGATAAGCATCACAAAGGGTTCTACCTATTCAATGATCCAGTTACGTGTCTCCTCCGATTCAAATTTTTATGACTCTCATGTTTTCTATTCCCTATCGAGTTTATAATAATATAATAAAAAATTAGACTCTTTATATTTAAGACTCTCATAAGTAAAATCACACGTCAAAAGTCCAATATCTATCTAAGAATCTGACCCATATCTCATCGATCGGGAGGTTATAACAATAGATAAATATTTAAAATATAAAATTATCTTCAGCTGCACGCGCAATACATCCCTCCCATAATAATGCCGACATGGCCACATGGGATGAGAAATCCCACGAATCAAAGGAGACAAGAGAAGCATAAAGAAAAGAAAACTGAACGTTCTCTAGAGCGTGTCGGTTCGCATGCATGTCTGGTGTGCCATTCCTATTTTTACTTTTATGTGAATGTTTCTTTTACCCCGATTCGCATCGTTTGCTTCGGTAAAAATCATAGACAAGGGTTAACTTATCAAGTGATAACGTAACGAAAGCTTTAGGGCCACTTTGATAAAAGTTTAAGCCAGATTAAGGTGGGTTACCCGGGGTGGGATGACTTAATCTTGGTTTGGTTCTTTTTGTCTTAACCGGAGTCGGTTAGGGATAAATTTGAATTTTTTCACTCCAACCAAAAGGGTGAAATAAGTCACCCGGGATGGGTTAGGGGTGGGCCACCCGGGGTGACTTACCCGCCCCTAACCCACCCCTTTATCAAAGTGGCCCTTAATGAGTAGAGATGATCTTTCAAGACATACGATACCTAGGAAAAAAACATGGATAGCCTCCCCATCGAACAAGGTGAAAACATTTCACTTCCTTGACAGGTATTGAGAAAAAGTAAGTATTAAAATTTTAAGGTGGGATACATATATCTATATTATATATTATAAAATAATTGTTCATTTTTTTTTTCTAGTTTAATTAGAATTGTCTGATTTTTTTTCTCTGATTTAATAGGAATTATCCAATTTTTTTTTCTCTAATTCATTTATGTGTCTCTTCCGATTCAAATTTTCATGACTCTCATATTTTCTCTTCCCTACCGAGTTTATAATAATACAATAAGAAATTAGACTCTTTACGTTTAAGACTCTCATAGGTAGAACCGCACGCCAAGAGTCCAATATCTATCTAAGAGTCCAACCCATATCTCATCGGGAGGTTATAACAATGGATACATATTTGAAATATAAAATTATCTCCAACTGCACGCGGAATACATCCCTCCCATAATGATGCTGACATGGGATGGGAAATCCCACAAATCAAAGGAGACAAGAGAAGCATAAAGAAAAGAAAAGAGGAACTTGCCGAGCTGAAACATGTCCAAAGTGGTGTCGATCTCCCCTTCACCTGCCGTGCCGTTGGCGGCGTCGAGAGAGAGCCATGACCGCCTTGGGCCTGGAGAGCCGGGACTACCAAGTAACGAGAATGGGAGAGAGAAGCGCGCGGGGGAGTTTTGTTTTTTTATTTTTTCATTTTTTCATTTTTTTGAGATGCCCCACGCCCCCTATTTGTTCACCTTGAGGGGATGCCCTTTTGGTCGTGCTAAAGGATACACTCCATGCTCCGCCTCCAGTTGCCTTACCGGATGATGATAGGTGGGGTTGTCGAACTCGGGTGATCGTTGGGCTGGACTCACGCTGGATCACTTTTACCTGGCGTGGCCTCCGCCGGCCCGGATTGTTAACTGGGCCTGGCTTGGGAAACACACGGGATTTAAGTGGGCCAGACCGACCTGACCTAGATAAAGAATATTAGTTACACATCTTTTGCTATTACGCAGAGGAGTAATGTTTAATACACATCAGGTGCACACTATCTAAGAGTCTACTCCACACCTTATCAAAAGGTTACAACAATGGATAAATATTTGGAATAGAAAATACGAACTAAGAAATATCTCCTAGCCTTTATCTCCGGCCGCTTCATAACCTTCGTGAGGCATAGAGTTCGACTTGTGAAGAGAAATTGCACGTCGATCACCAGAACTACTAACATCCTCATACTCTGTTACACAATTTTTCAACTCATTTTTCTCTTTCATATTGTTGAGCCATTTACAACTCATCACGGATTCGCACTAGAGATATTCATATTTCTTAATTGTGCACATTTACTTTTACAAGTTTGATTCGTAGAACTTTAATCTAATAATTCTTAATTCATTTTATCTTCCTAGATGTCATTGACCTTAAATATTAACCAGAACTAAATTTTATGTATTTCTAAGGGCAGTGGTGAGAATACTTTTACGTATTCCCAAGGATAATATTGGGAATGTAAATTTTATCATCATGAACTATGAATCATTTGGTGTCATTAGATGTTAGATTGTTAAAGAATATTCAAAATAGATGAGTTATGTCTAATATTTTATAATTATGTTTTCTAAGATTTTGAATCTTCGTAAGTTAAAAGTTTGATTCTTTTGAGTTGGTCGACTTTAAAAATCAAGTTCACATTCTCTTCGACTGTCTTCAAATACTTTTACTTCTAAAAATTAATTTTATTTTTAAATTTTAAAAATTAATATGATTAATATATTGACAAAATTTGGTCACGTGCATTTTTATGGATAGTATAATTTTATTTTTTAAATTTTATTACGTGCATAGCGGATTCTTTTGACGTATATATATATATGGAAATCGATCATATGATATCGACACCACCAGATGCCGTCGCCAACTCATCACTCTCCAAGTCGCTATTATTTATTTATTTTTTAAAAAATTGTAAGTGGAATCTAAGGCCTACTTTGGAGTGGAGCCCAAGTCCCGTATTTTACTTGCGATCTACTGCAAGAAAAAATAAAACCCAAGTCACTATTCACATCTTCTTTATTTTTTCCTATTATCTTTTAATACAAGTTTTTGTTAACTTGAGTCTCACTTCAAGGTAAAATATCTTGGGCCCCACCTAAATTTTTTTTAAAAATAAATAAATAATTATGACTTGGGGGCGATGAGATGATAGCTGCACAGTCTGCACCTCTCTCTCTCTCTCTCTCTCTCTCTCTCTCTATATATATATATATATATATATATATATATATATATATATATATATATATATGTGTGTGTGTGTGTGTGTGCGCGCGTGTGTGTGTACCTTTGCTTGGTAATGTTCATACTTACGCCACCACACTCCATCACTTCACTCCATGTCACCAAAGTGTGTGTGTGAAACTATCCTTGGAATTTGAATATTATGTGCACCCCTGCTTGGTAATGTTTATATTTACGCCACCGCGCTTCATCACTTCACTCCACTACTTTGCCGGCAAGGTTCGGACTTGGGTAATGATTGGAAGATTTATGCCTTCACTAAGGCCTTCTTTGTTTATCGAAGAGGATAGCGCTGTTCGACCTCAGAGGGTCGAACACGTCGCTCGACCCCAAATAACGGGATTATGTGTGAAAGGAGAGGGTGGACCTCATCTCCATTTCTCTCTCGTCGTATTCGTCGATAATTCTGTTACCAAACCGACCCTAAGGTACTATAAATCCACCTAAAAGAAATACTCATCAATCCTAAATAACTTCCAATTCAGGTTAACAGGTGACATTTTTACTCTTGCTAAAAGACTACGGGATGACAAATAACAGTTCAAAATTAATCTTGGATAATAATTTTTAAGTTCTCTCATAATCTGAAACATTCAGACATTAATAAAATAGTAATCTTACAACATATTTTATTTTTGCCTTGATGCTCCTAAAGAAATCTTTTGCTGACGAACCATACATCACATTTAGCTTGTGCAGATTAGAGCAATGCTCTGTGCAATGCAAGCATCGTAGTTAGGCCACGTCAATGCACAACAGTTATCAACAACAATAGGTTCCATCGCAAGCAGACGACGTGTGGAGGGGAACGCGCTGCGCGCCGAGCCTTCATCCCCTCCGGTCGCGGGAGTCTCTCCTGCGGAACGTCGGGAGGGGGGGAGCTTCCGCCGGGAACTCCCCCCCCCCCCCCTCGCTCCCCCTCTCCCCTGTGGAGGATCTCACCAGGTCAGTCTCTCCGGGGATCGTCCAGGCTTTTGTCAGGAGGGGCTTCCTCCCTTTCCTGGAACCGTCAGAGGAGATCGGAGTTCCTCCGATCTTCCTCTGGATACCCCTCCCTCCCAGTCCCCCTTCTTCTCCCTGTTGACTCCCCGCCTCCCTCTGCCCCCCCTTTTTCCCCTTCTCCGGCGACCCTCCCCCCCCTCTTGGTCTCCCGCCCTTCAGCCCTCCCCTCCCCTCCACTCCTCCGACCCACCCCCGCCCGGCGCCCCCCCCCATCTCAGCCCCCACCCCCCTGCCCGGTGGGCTTCCAACCCCCCCCCTCCATTCCCACGCCCCACCCCTGGTCCTCCCCCCACCCCCCACCCCCCCGCAGGTGCCTTTCCCCCCTCCGGCTCCCTTCCCCCCTCCGGCGCCGCACCTCTCTTTCCCCGCCGGATTCCCCCCCTCCCCCCCCTCTTCCTGGTCCCGGCCAACCACCTGTCCCTCCCCCCCTCTCCTTTTTGGGACCTCATCCACAGACCCTCTGCCCAACCCCCTTTGGACCTCCTCTCCTCACCTCGTTCGAGCTTCCCCCCCCCCCCCCCGCGCCCCTCCCTGTTCCCCTATCACCTCCCCCTCCATCCCTCCCTCACATCTCTTCTCCTTCTGTGATCGGTCTCTCTTGATGTGGGGCGTCTCCTCAAGTTCCCGGAGAAGCTCGGGTTGTTTCGGTGTTGCAGGTATCGGGCTTCCTCCTTCGATCTCAAAAGGACTCGGAGATTATGCGCTCATCCCCCATGCACCCATTGCGATGCTGGCCTCCCGAGTTCCTTCTCTACACCGCCTTCAGTCAGTGCGGTCCGGCAGCCTTGTGCTCCTCGAGGAAGGGTCCCGTCATCTACTACAACGGCAGCCTCTTCCCCGGTGTCTTCTGGTCTCTTCATTCCTGAGGGTTATCTCTGTTATCTATTGTTCTCCTCTATCTTTCTATTTCTTCATCGGGTGGTTCAAAGTTTGGGTCAGCATCGGTTGTTCTTGTTGGGTGGGCTGTCTTTGTTCGTATGCTTGTAATGACTGTGTGCTTTGAATGAATATCACATGATTATGCTTCCAAAAAAATGCACAACAGTTATCCTGATTGATTCATGCAAGTTTAATCATGATTTATCGATCCGGTGCAGGTCGCTCTCACTCGTATGACCTGACTTGACTCAGGTTGTGATCTGGACGTTCGGATTGTTGGTCGTCATCGAGTCATCCCGTTAATTTAATATTATAATATATTATATATATAGTATTTTTTTATTTTATTTTTTTATTATATATTATATATATATATATAATTTTATTTACACTTAAAACGAGATGAATCGAGACAGACCGAGTGAAGATCGACTCGACTCATCTTAACCCATGATCAAGACGATAAATTTAAGTCTAACAAGGCACGAATGCGTGAGGAAAACATTGCCACGGCCCCACGATGGCCTCCGCATTAAATGGTAGTCATTCCCACGCGTGCCTCACATTTCCCATATCGAATATATACCCTTGCTAATTCGCTGCATGAAGGCACACTTTCTTGCCATTGCATGTTCTCCTCATTTGAGTTGTCTAAGATAGATTGAACGGCATAACGTCCCAGGACAATTTACCCACAATAGATAATCTGAGATAAAAGAAGAAGAAACAGTAGTCGGTGTAATAAGTAAAATTACTAGCAAGAGCTACATTAACGACAGATGATACACTATTTTTTTCTTATTTTGAAGATTAAATAGATGGAGAGTATTTATTTTTACGTATTAACTATCTATAGTTCGACGGGTGATGTCTTGAGACATATAATTTTATTTTTACCAATAATATCCGGTCTTGAATAACATCTTCCATTCTTAAACACAACATTTCGTTTTTGTAAAATATATTTCGTAACTATATATTTTCGTCACGTACATCGCTCTCCGTGATCGTGACAGGAGTTTTCTGTTGAGGAGCGATCACCCCGAAGTCGGTCGGTTTTTGGGCGAGTTTTACAGTCGAGATCGGAGTCGTGACGGGTAACGGTCGGTCATCGAATACCCATCCGACGGTCATTTCGCCTGGGTCAATACCCTTCTTACTGTCGAATCCAAGGACGATATTTGGCCACGTGTAATAGACCGCGTCGAGACCCGATGTATGCGACGTCAGCCGAGTTAGACCTATGGTAGATGGGTCCTACGTGAATCGAGTCAATTTTACCCTCCTCACCCCGTATTAACCAAAAACATTCTAAAAACATAAAGTGGCAGTGCCTAATATCTGGTATTAATATGTATAGCCCAGTGTGACTCTTTCCCCTTCCTAGGCATCTGTCCTTCCGCTTCTTTATTCATAGTTTCATACCCACTCTTCGTTGCTTCGATTTAAGCTGATTTGTGACCACCCCTTTCAAGTTTTCTCTAATGGGAGGTCAACATCGATCTCAGATGTAAAGCCGTTGATCACTCCTTCTCTCGAGTTTTTCTAGATCTGCTAGTTAAAGGGAAACGTACAAATGCGAGTAACGCAAGTGTGTCCATCATATTACAAATAATTTTATATCTATAAAGTTAGAGTAACATTTTCACTAATTTTTACAAATTAAACATGTGGAGGTTGAGCTTTACCAATTGCACCGTACGAGGCGCAACCAATTCTTTTTAGTTTGGTCCCAATTTGACTTCCATGTTAAGTAACACCTGACCTTTTGACCAGGTGACTTGAAATAAAACTCGGACCGAATAATTTAAGAGGGGAGAGGTGGATTAGATTATTAAATTAAATCGTGCTTAAAAATTAAATCTAGTCAATCAAAAATTCATTCCACAAAAATTCTAGACGGATTGAGACGAGAGACAATGATCCAATCACATAAAGATAACTCGACGATTTTGCAGTGGTTCATATAGCGCCGTAATGACCTACGTCTACTATCTAAGAATATCTTGAGATTTTTATTAAAAATTATTAGACATAAGGGTGTTAGCTCGTCACTGCAAATCACGTGACATCAATGTGCAAGTTTATCCCTTAACTCAGTTAGATACAAGGGTGTTAGCTCGTCTCGACACGTTGGATACAAGGACTCACCGGACATAAAGTTGATAATTTGCCTTTGAAACTACAACGTGAGAAAAGAAAATCCTCCGGAACAAAGAAGGATCTAAAGGTCTAACTAGAAACTCTATAATATATTACAATAGACACGTCAAAAAAGTAAAGTTTTAGAAAATAAATCCGAGGAACGATGTATTGAATGTTACTTTCTTGATCCACGTGATCACTTGACGAAGATCGTCTTCCTTTAGCTTGGTTGCTAATTTTGAAAGTTGCAGGAGCAACTGTTTTTTTGAGGGGAAGACGTGCAAGTTTTTGATTTTGATTTTTTTTTTGCTGCTACCACACGCAAGGAAGAAGAATCGCTTTCACTCTACATGTAATACACCAACTGTCCCTTTTTTTTTTTTTTTTACTTCACCACAAACCTTTTTTTTTGTAAGAGTAGTACGTAAGATTCTCTCTAAAGATTGGTATGGTTTTAAAATATTGACAACTCATAATCTTTGACCCTGCCGGTGCATTTGGAAGCTGATGGGTATCTCCAACAGAATACATTGACAATGTCAAGACATCATCCACCTTGGAAAGCTGGATTGTTGATGCTGATTCTATGTTGTTGATTAATGTGTCTAGGAATCAAATGAAAACACATTGGCACATCCATTATTTTTGTTCGAGGGTATTCACAATCTTCTCCTCTCTTTTGACTGCACACAATTTTCCACACCAGCTTTACAGAGAATGGAATGCTGCAAGCCTGGATGCAGCTGATGCATTGGCGAACTAGGCTCTTGATGATGCTGCCTCTAGTTTTTTTGTTCCATGACTTTGCTACGTAGGGAGTGTTCGGGGCCATGTTCTTTGTTGACAAAGCAAATGACGAAGGGCTGGCCCGCGTCACAGAGAATTTGGGGGCAAACAAAAAATAAAAAAATCTTCTGCCGATGGAAATGGGTATACAACTACAATTAGAATTTCTTCCACCTGTGTAGGGTCCACGATTGATTGTGGTGTCGCTCTCACCACCTACTCCCTTTCTGGGGGGATCTTAGATTCGATCTTGAGTTCTCTCTCAGCCATTACAAAAAAATAGTATCTGTTGGAAAAAGTTCTGAGTGCACCGACGGGAATTAATATTAATCATGTTTTATGTCGTAAGTGATTGAATGTATCATATTTATCGTTCTAATTTAAAAAAATAACTGCAGGATTCGTAGGTATAGATCCGATCAACTCATCCCAACTCATAAAAATAATTTTTAGGGGTTTTGGCGCCGCACGAACCGCCCCAGAAATTCCAATGGGATGGATTATGAAAGTAGCTTATAATCATTGGAATGCTCTTTGTGGGAGACAAAGACATTAATATTCAAAAAGTTGGTCTCCCATTTCAAAAGTAGATTCCTAAGGTTAGAGAGAGATATGAACAATAAAGTGACTTCTCTCTCAAATTTAAAAGCTCCCTTTTGATAGGATTTTAGAAGGACGAAGTAAATTTTAATCATTAGAGTGTGGTCCACATGTTTCATAATCTCCCACATCAAAATTCACCTCTTCTCACACATCTTCTCAAACGCGCCCTTAAACAAAAATTAGAGATTTTGTTTCCCAAGTCCACTCGACCATCCAAATCGCCTCGCTAAATCCCCCTAGTCTTGAAATCCTCAAATCACGTTTACTTCTTAGGCTGCGTTTGGGAAGGGGCCATGCGACGCGACTTTCTAACATTAATCCACCGGCATCATTTAAGCTTCATCAAATGTCACACTATTTATTGGCTTTTGTGAAGATAGGATTATGGCAGTGGAGAGAGAATCGGACACAAAACTGTGTCGCTCTCGTAGTCTCTCAAAGTTGGGCAAGAGTTGCTTACGAGGATTTTCAATAATGGGAAATCAGACATGTTCTGCACGTTAGTACGGTGGAGAGATTATGAGGGAAAGTCAAAAGTAATCTGCATTGTCAAACGGTGCCTTAGGATTATCAGAATTAGATCGGATCGATTCAACCGTAAATCGATTTAGAAATCAGTGTGATTAAGATCGATCCGGTCTAATGTTAAAGAATTAAACGAAGAAACGGTCCAAATCGATCTAACTCGATTTATCTTACAAAATAAAAAATAAACATAAAAATATTTAGATATTCAAAATGATATTTATATTTGAATAAAATTATCTTATTATTATTTTATTTTAGATATATTTAAAATTTAAATATTTAAGAGTATAGATGTCAATTGTGAAGAACGAAGACTAATAAAATATCATAAAATTTTAAGATAAATTTATTTAATCATATTATTGTTATTTTTTATTTATATAATTAAAACTAATAATTATACGTATATGTTTATTTAATTTAATCATTATATTTTATTTTTTATCATTTTAAGTTATAAAATCAGATCGGACCGTATATCAATTTTAAGATAACATCACAATTCAAATAGATTCGATTGAACGATTCAATTAATCCAAATCGAACCAACCAATTGTCTGATTTAATGATTCGGTTCTCGTAACATTGCTACTTCCTCCCCCTTCCCTCTTGTCCGACTTCTTCTTTCTTCCTCTCCCTCCCGTGTACAGCGATTCCCCGGAAGCGGAAGCGCCGTGTCCACCTCGCAGCCGCCTGTGGCCACGACTCCGCCTCTATCCGTCCTCACCCTCACCAGCTGCCGCGGACGCCGGCGTCATGTCGCGAGCTACCTCGCACCCTCTCCACCTCACCGCTGCCTGCTCTGCAATCACCCTTGCAGCGCCCCACCGACGTCACCAAAGCCCGTAGGCCCCTCTGCTCCGATCGTCCCCGCAGAGCCCAGTCGCAGCAGAAGGGGGGAGTCTGCCCCACCTCGGTTCCCACCACCACAAAGCCCAGCCCCATATTTCCTCCTCCTTCTGCCATCCCCCCATTTTTCCACTCGAACCCTACCCGTGCCAGCACCCCCCTCCTTCTCCCTGTGGAATGGTAGATTCAACATCCGAGCTGTGGACATCGTGTGTTTGCTATTTTTCGAGATTTTTTTTCTCTTTGTTTTGAGTGGTAGTGTGCGTTTCAGTGCTTTATTGACCGTGCGGGTGGCGTGGGTTTGGTTTGGGCAGGTTCTTTTGGCGGTGAATGGTGAACTCTCAAATGTATAATTGTTTGTGGCACTCTAGGCGTCCGGTCATCCATTGCCGTGGGAAGAACATAAGAGCGTCTGCGTGGAGAACCACTTGAGGTTCGTGGAGCAGCAAGATTTTTTGTGTGTTTCTGTTGGTTTCTTTTTCTTGTTTTATGCATGTGCTATTTAGGCATTTCTTTGAGAGGATTAGGTCCATATTCAACGTGCAAAAAATCAACTGTTTCTCAGTGAAAGAATAATAGGTTCTATTCTCATGATGAGATGAGGGGATGAGGAGGATAGCACTTTCACCTAGGAAGGTGATGGAAAGTGTCGGATAACTTGCAAATCCGTAATTATTTCTCCATAGATTTTCTATTTAAAGATATAATATTTGATTAGTTGTAGACATGGGCTCCTAGGATCTTGTCAGTTATGGATAAAAAGGTCTAACATGTGCCGGATATGCTCAAAAATCGCTGATGTTTGATTCCAGTCTGGTGATGTCGGCCATCTATTTATTTCTATTCCTCTAATCTGGAAAATTTTCTTTTTTTTTTTTCAAAAAGTCTTATTTGCAAAATTTTCAGTTATTTTTCATTAGGCATTCACCATTTTTTTTCAGTAAGTATCATTGCTTGTTTTCGGGCACCTGATCTCTGGCAAGTGCTGTTTTATTTTCTACGTCCCTTTGAAGAGGTCTCCATGAGTTTCTACTTCTGTGCGTTCGGCTTTCCCCGGTACAATATGACTGAGGGAAGGATATAGAAAATCTCTAGGCAGTGTCAATATCCTTCTTTATATGACCATCATATGAATATGTATATCTAACATTCAAATGTGTGTGCATGTTTCTACAGGGGCATGCTCTTCTCTGCCCCCTTCTTGCCCGTGAATGTTAGTATTAGCTAATCCTGGAATGACATTTGTCAGGTTTCCCAAATAATACAGAACTAGAAGTCGTTTATACATCCAATCATATATATATGAGAAACCAGTTCTGCTCTATGCCGATATTCAACTATTGACTTATAGACTTTCATTAGGGAATGCTTGGCAACATCATAGGTGGGGGATAGGGATGATTTATTCCCAATTCCCATTTGGTATTCCCTATGAATGGCAACGTGGATGAGTCAGCCCTATTCCAGTTTTGGGTTTTCCCAATCATATACGAGGTCTTCCAAATTTTACCAATTTAACTCCCAAGGATTTCTGTTCTTGTCTATGTTATAACTCTTGATAGTATTACCACTTCATCCCAGATATCAATGGGGGTTGATTAGAAAATAAATATTTTTCTAGATTTTCTGCTAAAAGCATCAAGTCTTCCCTTCTGTGTGGCTTATTTGGTCCTTTCTTCTGAGGTTGATTATGTTTCTAATCATTTTGATGTAATTTATTCAGATGAGCTAACTTCACAGCAGTAGATATGAGGTTGTTTGGTCCCTTTGAAGATTTTTTTCCTCTCTTTATTAGTATTACCTTCTTGTTCGAATTTTTTCTCCTTACCTTACTGTTGATTTGAAGGGTGTATAATCATTTTGATGTAATTTATTCAGATGAGCTAATTTCACAGCAGTAGATAAGAGGTTGTTTGGTCCCTTTGAAGATTTTTTTCTCTCTTTAGTATTATCTTCTTGTTCAAATTTTTTTGTCCTTACCTTACTGTTGATTTGAAGGGTGTGGGTGTAACAATTAGACCATGCTCAGCTCAGCCACTGCACGACATATAAACTTGGCTTTTAGAGTTGATGGAGAGCCATTGGCAGCCTCAAAGGAGAGTCACACAATTCCGTATGTCTACATTAGTGCAGAATGAATTCTACGGTTTTAATGAATGGCACTAGGAAAAGAAGCATTGCTGTAGATTAGCTTTATGGTAATCCTTTTTCTTTTCTTTTCTATGTATAGAAAGAAGGATTGTTGTGTGAATACAATCTGCAGAAAATAGAGAATTGCTTTTAGAATGCTCTTAAACATCATGAATATGCTAGTTTTCATGTATTTGCTATTCTGGAGATGTCTACTCTTGTGTTGAATGCAATATTTGATTGGTTTGATGAGAGAGTATGATTCTCATGCTTCTTAATATTATTTAAGTTGCCGGGACTCCCTTGCACCATGCCGCAAAACGAGGATTTTGAACCGATTGTCAATCTTATTGCTCCCCCAACGAGAAACAAAACAGATTTGCGATTTTGCACAGATTGTCATTCTTATTGCTCCCCCAACGAGAAAGAAAATCCAGTTTCAAAGAAAATGTTTCCAATATGTGTTCAAATGAGGGCTCCAAGAAAAAGCAGCAACGTGTTTCAGAGAGATCACGGAATCAGGGGTTGGATATGGTAATTACATTATTTTGGTTGCTTCATTGTACTTATCATATACCTTCCAAAAACAATTGTACTTATCATATATATATGTATATATATATATGTATATATATACTGTACATATATATATTACCTCATGGTTGTTTTAGTATCTCACTTTCAATGCCCTGAATAACCTGCTCTTGTTTCCTACTTTTAGAGGCAAACATTTGCGGTGAATTCCTCACAAGAAAAATGGGATGCGGCATTGTTGAGGAAAAGGAAGGTAAGTGACTAGGATGTGTTCACTCATCCATGGGAGCATCTTGGCTATATAGGTTAAGAAATTCAGAGGAGTCTGCATGATGAAAATTGGCAACTATCTACTTGCTAAATTTTGTCTTCTTTAACGTGCTAAATCAGTACCTCTTATTGGCAATCTTGTTAATTATATTGTTCAATTTGCAAAGTTAATAGTCTCATTTGTAGCTTCTCATACTTTATGAATTTCAGATATCATGCAATAAAGATGCTGGTTTGAAATTGCCTTATATGTTTGAGTGTAAGCTTGCAATTGATGATTCAAGATCTCAAGAGCAGTCAAATTTTCCTAAAATATTGACGGATGATGAGGAGCTGGAGTTAAGCGAGTTGCAAACAGGAAGCAGCCCACCAAGAAGTTCAGCCCATCTTGCTTCATAGGGAAGAAATGGTTGTCCACTGTGCAAAGGTTTGTTTATCATGTTCTGTTTTTGCTGTAAGCGTGCAACTTCTATCTGCATAGAACCTACTACTATGATTTTTTTTAAAATCCTCTATGCATCTTTTGTCTTATTTACTTTATCTTCTATCTGCTTATTATCATTTGCCTTGACATATTATTGCATTTTGCAGTGTTCTCAGAATCCATTTAGCATTGCAGAGTATCAAAATGATAAGGAGGTGAGGATGCAATTCTGATACCTTTTATATTAGCATGTAACTTTTAAAAGTACATTAGTGTCCTCAGAATCCATACAGCATCCGCCCCTGCCCTGCCATCACTTCATCTCCTTATTGGTGATTGTCACCATCATGCATATTTCCAAATTCATTCTCCTGTTGCTGATTTGCACTGCAGTCATCATCTCTTACTCAATCCCTTGTATGCGAATATGAGAATACTGGAACTTTTTTAGTTCTTTTTAGTTTTTACCTGGCTTTTAGAGTGTAACAGATAGCCAACATCAATAAATATTCATAGACTCTAATGACAATACAAGGCCCCCATCGTTCAACTTTATTGATCTTCTGCACATGTTAAAATTTAAATGTTACATTCTTGAATGTTATTGATTTATAGAGCCTAGAATACATGTGGTAAGTGTACTGTTCTTTGGTTAAAGATTCTACAAATTGGAAGTGGAATATTTCCTTAAAGCTGTTGCACATCAATCTGGGGTTGTAGGCAACATGTTATTTTCTTTTACAGTGATGGCAATTTGGTTGACGAAGAATGTGTTTTTAATTTGTTGGCTTTGTCCAATGGAATTTATACATTCTAAAATAGCATTTGATTTAGCTGGACATGTTCATCCTCCCAAAGCAACAAGGCACCTGTGTTGCTGATTTTTTTTTAATATGTTATTTTCTGAAATACCTGGACTAACTGCTCCACTGCCTTCTAAAGGCAGTGGAGCAGTTAACATGATCCCCTATGTTGGAATATTAACACAACATGTAACTCATTTGAAAGTAAGCAGAAGATTTGTCACCATTGCTTGAATGTCACTGTATCACCTCTAACGCCCATCCTCTTTAAGATGCAAAACCTAGACATATTTCTTATGCTAATAAAGAACATATATGTCCTTGTAAATAGTTCAGCAAAGATAACAGAGGAAGAGAATTTTTTTTTACTCCTGATTAAGAGTTTGAATGCCAACTTATAATCTTGTGTCTGTAAAGGCAAACAACCTAGTGATCTCATAGCAAATTTCCAATAATCATCTAAACCAGATTGCTGGAACTCAACGAATTGAAAGAAGGGATTGGGTAATTGAGAAAGAACTGCACTCTCAATAGGTTCTATACCGTATAACTGAAACAACAAGAACATGTATATTATCATAAAGCATTTGCAGCATAAATAAGAAGCTTCTCCGAATATGTAATGGAGAAAAATAAATAAATAAATAACATAGTAAAGGAACTTTTTGAAAAAGAAAAAACTATTCTTTCCTGAAACTAAAATGCTGTATAACAAAGGGGAGTAAAATGTGTCGATACTAAGAAAAGATGCATATTAACTTGACATTTCGATTCTGTTCTTTGAGATATCTTCCTGCTCCAGTGATCGTACCTCCTGTTCCAATACCAGAAACAAAAGCATCAACTTTGCTGCCAGAACCTTTCCAGATCTCAGGTGACGTTGTCTCTTAGTGAATCTACTGAAGAAAGCATACTCAGATTATAGTGATTTAACCAACACGAGTCCTAAGTTGAAGATACAAACAAAAGTATACCTTTGGGTTGGCTGGATTCTCAAAGTGTGGCAGAATATAAGAGTTTGGTGTCTTCGCAGCCAGTTCTTTAAATTTCTGCATAGCACCCTTCATGCCAAGAGCTGGGTCAGTCAGGACTAACTCAGCTCCAAAAGGTTTCAGTATGATCCTTCTTTCAAGGCTCATAGAGGCGGGCATGGTAAGCACAAGCTTGTAGCCTTTTGCAGCAGCAATGAAGGCCAGACCAATGCCAGTGCTACCACTTGTAGGCTCAATGAGGACACTCTTCGATGATCAACAAACCATGTGAAACAGGACAAAGGTCAGCTTTGGCAATATCTCAGTGCATAACTATCATGATAGTGCAATTTTAAGAACAACAATTTTAGATGCCACATCTTTTAAATATGAGTCTAAGTTTACAATATGTACCATGTAGGCAGTTCTTTTCCGGTCTATTATGCTCCTACAAGTTGTATTCTTTTATACTACATGATGTCACTGAAGTAACTAAGTAACTACATCTGTTCCTTCTTTGACAAGAAAAGATCTTGTGTTTAAATAAGATTTATCCTACATCTTTTCCAGATTCTCTATAATTTATTTTTATTTCCCTCAAGGATTTTATTACCTTCATGTGGATGGTATCAGCCTGGCATGGTCTGTAGTGGTTCGGAAAAAGGTCATTTACATCTGATCTAACCAATAACGAAATTAAACGAGATAGGAATCAATTGGAAATCACAAAAATCGGAAATGAACTAGTGCTGAAAATCACAAAAATTGGATACGTACGTAAGATCTGAAATACCTGGACTAACTGCTCCACACTTCTGTAGCCAGTTCATGGGCATGGCCCTATGTTGTCGGTAACATGGGTTCCCTCATGTAGGTCCAAGGGTAGTGTGCTTCTGTTTTCTGGAAGGTCATTGATCAAATTAACATAATCCCCTTCAAAATTGTTTCCTCTTTGTATGTTCATTCCCCCCCCTTGTCTCGGGTTTGTCCATGGAGATGTTAAGCCAGAGAGCTTTTTGCTTGGTCAACCTGGAAGCCCCGGTGAGAAGCTTTTTCTTATTGATCTTGGTTTGGGTATGCTTTTAATATTTTCCTTATAAATATTTGTCATTGTAACTGTATATTCAATGACCAAAATAGCCTGATAATTGTGATTGGCTGAGTTGGCAATTGTTTGACTTTTTGAAAATTGCAATGTACTCTCGCTACTAGACCCTCACATGTCACTAATATGTTCAGCCTCAAAATGGAGGGATACATCATCAGGTCAGCATGTGGATTATGACCAAAGGCCAGACATTTTCAGGTCTGTATTGATTTGAGGTACATGTGCACCATTTTTCATCTTATTCTGACATCTTTTTGGCAGTGGAACAATAAGATATGCAAGTGCACATGCACATTTAGGTCGTACATGAAGTAGAAGAGATGATCTGGAGTCATGAGCATACACATTGATATTCCTCATCAGAGGAAGGTTGCCCTGGCAAGGCTATCAGGTCTATTTCTCTTGTAGATTTGGTGTGTTGACATGTATATTTAAGACAAAATATTGCGTATTACACTAATTTTGATATTGTATTACCACAAATACATGTACATGTTTTGTGTACGTGGAGATGTACACTATGATATAACGTCACACGATGTGATTAAAGATGAAAATATTTTGAATAGAATACCAATGTGATTAATTTCTTGATCTATGATTAATATGTGAACGTGTGTATGTTGTGGGTTACCTATGGATGTATGTTATGGGTTACCTAAGATTGGTACACATTATATACATATGTATATTATATGTTACCTACAATTCATACAAGTTGCCTACGGATTACTTATAATTTATACAAGTTGCTTATGGTTATTACATGTTACTTACGGATGTACGTTATAGGTTATTTACGTTTCGTATATGTTA
This sequence comes from Amorphophallus konjac, assembly GCA_022559845.1. Classification (NCBI taxonomy): domain Eukaryota; kingdom Viridiplantae; phylum Streptophyta; class Magnoliopsida; order Alismatales; family Araceae; genus Amorphophallus; species Amorphophallus konjac. The sequence goes on along the minus strand of CM040127.1, from coordinate 18,473,962 downwards.
CTTACACTTTTATAAATATCTATGGTTGTATGTCACAACTTATCTACGGTTTGTACATATTATCTACGGTTTTACGAGAAATATTATAGCCGTATATCACAGTTTACCTACAGATATCTTGATAGATATGTGTCGTCGATAAAAGTTGTGTAAGTAAAATTTTACTTACATGATAAAAAAATTTAGGAATAGGTGTGTTAGCACTTAACAGTTTTATGCTGCGTAGGTAAGATTTTATCCTAGTAATTTTTACCGACGACAAGTGTAGTGAGTGTGGTAGATGATCATTATACTTACGATTTTTGGGGTCTCTCTTACTGTATTTGTTGTAGGTATGGGTCATTCTCGGTGTAATCCAGTTGTGTCACTGCTAAAAACTAAGGAATTCCATTATTTATATATGTAGGTCGTTTGGTTTGCTTGTTTTGACGAAAATATTTTATAGTTTACAAAAAAACAGACAGCATCCCTATTGATGTGATCGGTAGCATCAGTTCAGTCTGTTTCAGATAGGACCTATACATTCGCACAAGACCCAATATATGGACTCAGTTTTTTTTGGTAATTAATAGTGATGGTGATTGCTTAATCAGATTCTATTGAAATAACATTCTGATGGGATAAAAAAAAATAGGTATATTTCTCGTAGTCTACTACTAGCATGAAAAAAAGAAGAAGAGAGAGATCAGCTTAATTTCCTCACATGCAGACGAAGAGATTGGGAGAAATCCACGGCTGGGTATTTGAAAGAAGAGGGTTATGAGTCGGATCGTTTTTTTACCGGATAAGCGTCACTGGATTGGGTTTCTAGCTAGTATCCGTGCGGGTTTCAAATGCCATATGTATCTTTCTTAAAAGGATAATTTTAATTAATTGCATTTTTCCCTCCCTCCCCCTCGTACACGCAGAATTGTTCTAATAAACCTGCAAAAACTTCCGAATTATGAGTCCGCCCATCTGATCATCAGATCAGATTCGACAATTTTCTTATCGAAACATGTGGAGTTTATATTTTAGAATTTTTGAACGCTTTGCCCACTTCTTCTTCACGCACGTTTCCTTTCACGATGGGTTGCTAGCTGCCAAGTTGGTGTTCTCATTCTTACGACTAGTTTTGTTGGGACATGTAATGCGATAAATACAAAGGTGGATTTAGACAGTGGAATATAGGTAGGTGGCACAAATTAATGCAAATGCAGATGCAACTCGTAACATTATTAAAACGTCAAGAAGAATATTCTTCGAAAGAAAATTAGCCGACGCGTACTTTATATATTCAAATAATAATTAATGTCATAATATTGAATTCATTATAGGGTACAAAAAATGAGCCAGGGATTAGACAATTGCTATGTTCATCACTTTCGTTAATTCTTATTTGAGAGAGAGAGAGAGTAAAAGAGATCGAGAGAGAAAGTGACCTCACAGGAGTGTGAGAACGGAGAGAGTGTGTGTGTGGGCCCGAAGAGTGAGAGAGAGAGAATAGGGAGACAGAGAAGGGGGAGTGACGTCAGAGTTATTTTCATAACTTTCAACATTCTTATGATCTCAAGACGGAATATTTTTCAGAATATTTTTTTTTCTAACATCCTCAAATTACGAGGGCTTTTTAATAAGAGTTACAAGATTAGAGAGATTTTAAAAATAATAATTATATTTGAAGAATTAAAACATAAATATGTTTGTTTGTAAGGACAAAAAAAAATCCCACTTCTCTCAACTTCACTGTGACAAGAGGGTTTCAACTTTCAAAGCATATGGCGCTATCCGTGGTCTAGCAATTTTTATGATATGTTAAACGATAACAACTCTTTTCTTATGTTCTCTTGATGTGATCACAGTGAACGTAGCAATCAAGATTTAAAAAAAAAAAAAAGAAACTAAGATAAGCAAAAGCATGTAATCATACTACTGTAGAAATCGACCTTACCCTAATTTAATTTCAAACTATTATGGTTGAGAAGTGGGTAAGCATTTTGCAAAACTATGAAAACGGTCCGAAAAGCTCTCTCTCTCTCTCTCTCTCTCTCTCTCTCTCTCTCTCTCTCTCTCTCTCTCTCTCTCTCTCTTGAAGGGATCCAACTATTAGGACATGGGGGCCGTGCCTAGACGAATTGTGACACAACAGGAGAGACCAGAGGACTCGAACAAGAGAAAAACTGCACAGGACGCTTCACTGTTTTTTTTTTCCAAGATGCCTTGATCAAACAAAGAAAATAATATAGTGATGTTAACCAGGAGAGTAACAGTAGCCATACCTTCTCTCTCTCATGGCCATCCTCCTTGTCGAACTCCATCATCTCCACGGTTTTATCCATCTCCTCCCCCATCTTAACACACACACACACACTCTCTCTCTCTCTCTCTCCCCACCACCCGTGCATGCAGCCTCTCCCCCTTCTTCCCCCTCACTCCTCTCCTCCTGTGATCCTCTTAATTACCTTCTCCTGCCACCTCCACTCGTGTTATCCTAGCTACCAAGAAATTTATAGAGCATGCTGGGGAAATTTATAGAGCTTTTCGCAGGCTGTCCGTTTATTTATTTATAATCTAGCTCATATTGTTGGGCTGACTGGACTGGCGGGCCGTCCAGGGACAGTGTGGACGGGGACAGCCCATGTGGTGACCGCAGTAACAGGCTCGGGGGTGCTGTCTTTTGGTGTAGAGCAGGGCCCAGTTGGGTTGGACATTTTACTTTAAAAGGATGTGATCAACTAATTTCTTAACTAATATTTGTATTTTTTACAACTTTTAGATATTTTACTTATTTTTACTTAAATAAAATTAACATGTTGTAGCAATCAATAGATGCCTGCCTTTGTTCCGTGTCGCATGTGACAGAATTTGGACTTCCAATTCTGAGCTTTAGAACATATTGTGGGCATTCAACGTGTTCGACAGCATGCCAAGTGGTCATGAACACATGCATTACCCAAATTCTCTGTTGACATTGAAATTGGAGTTTAGATGGCCGAGTTCTTTGTTGGTGTCGATGTGCTGAATGTGAGTGAGTGAGTATACAAGAAGTAACATGTGTGAATGTATGTAGGTGACGAGTGTGCACACAATAAATAGATATTAAAAAAAAATTACCTACGGTTTTTATTAACCGACTCTAATTCTAATTCCTATACTTATCCAAAATTGACACTACTACTTATTCTTACAGTTATTCCAGTATGGTTGAAAAATAAATACCTACTCTCAAGAATCTAGGTAATCCCTCTTACATTTGTGTGTGAAGATGGTTTTCTTCCGACGGTTTTCTTGGAATATGTCTACGGTTTCGGACTTTAGGAAAGGACCGGCCTATAACTACGGTTTAAGGACGAGTAGGTATCGACCATAGTCAGGGCAGCAAGCCCTATGGTTCCAACCATAGGTACGAACGGGAGGTAAAAGATTCGCCTATTGTTTTGATAGTTATACCTAAGGTTCAAAACCGTAGGTATAGGTACAGTTTGTTGCAGTGTGCATGTGCCAACTTCAATTGGAGCGGCAACTCACAGTTGGCGCCCTTACCTACTCCGCCAACTTGCCGTTTCAACGCTTTTAAAATCAGCAGATTCTTATGATATCACAAGGTATATATAGGTACAGTTTGTTTGTTGGAGAGTGTCACATGCCAACTTGAGTTGGAGCATCAAAGAGTACGTACGGTGTGAATAAATTAAGGAGCAAAAGGGCAAATGCTGAGTAACCGAAAGAGCCGTATTCAGCTATATATATACCAAACTAGATATTAATTAGAGTTTTTTTTGCATATTAGGCCCTACAAATTTATCAAATTACCAATTGATCCCTCAAATTTGACTATTATCTTAAAAATCTCTATGATTATCTCCGTTGTCCAAATAAGTCCTTGCCGTTATTTTAAATTGACGAAAATTAATTAGATCAAGGTTAAGTTAACTCAATATTAAAAAAAGACTAACTTACCCCTAGTTAATGGTGCGTGTGAGTGAGAGAGAGGGAGTCCCCCTCCCCTCTGGTAACCCTCCGGTACCACTCCCCCCTCCACCTCTGGTACCACTCCCCCTCCCCCCCCTCCCCCCTCCCCCCTCCCCCTCTGGTCCGCCTCCCCCCCCTCCACCTCCGGTCCACCTCTCCCCCCCTCTGGTGCACCTCCCCCTTCCCCCTCCCTCTCCGGCACCAACCCCCTCCACCCCCGATCGGGGTAGGGGAGCTCGTAGGGGAGCAGGCTGTCGCGGCAGGCGGAGGCAACCTGGGCGGCCCCGCCATGGTGGTTGGACACGGAGCGTTGGTGGGGAGGGGCGCCATGGTGGTTGGAACCCCAACATTTTATACACCATGGCCATATAAAACTGGTGACATCTCCAGCAACCAAACTAGAAACAACACCTCTCACCTCAATCCAGCTTTTCTCTGATTCTTTCTTGCTCCCTGTTCCTTTCAGCAACCTCATTGTTCTTGCAAACTCCCTCCATTCACCATCAACAGTAGGAATATTTGAAAGCATGACATAAGTTTCAACATCCTTCGTTTTGGATCCATTATCTTTTGTGCAGCAAATTTGTCAATGTGAGCATTTCCATGCATCTTGCAAGCTCCAAGAAGAATACTCCAAACTGATCTATTAGGTTCAAAAGGCATTTTCTGCATCAATGCATAACCATCGTTGATTCAGCCAGCTCGACCCAGCAAATCAATAACACACCCATAAATATCTTGGCTTGGAGTGACATTATAATATGTAACCATCAAATTGAAGTACTTCAAACCTTCATCTAAAGTCCAGCATGCCTACAAGCATTTGGAAGCCCCATAAAGACAACAAGATCAGGTGAGATACTAGAAGAGACCATCTCATCAAAAAGCTTGATTGCTTCCTCTGTAAATCCATGTATTTCATATCCAATCATCAAAGAAGTCGAAGAAACCAAGCCCTTCTGAGCCATCCCGTTAAATATCTTACACGATCAGGCTACATTCTCACATTTCGCATACATATCTACAAGTGCATTTGACAATGGTCGGTTTCCTCCATAGCCTTGTTGCACAATAGCTCCATGATCCTGCTTCTCACAATCTAAAATCGCCAGATCTGTACAGACAACAATAATGCTTGTAAAACTGAAGCAATCGGGCTTTATGTGAATTCATCTCAATTAGTAGCTCCAATGCTTCTGGAGAGCCAAGTTTCTCAAGCCCGACGATCATCATGTTCCCAGTAATTAGACCTTTCTCAGGCATCTTATTGAAATATTATTTTACTTCTGTTAGGTTCATGCATCTGCAGTACATGAAAGGTCGACCTCTCCACTTGAGAGTGTCGACACTACAGCATCTAGCAGTCATTAACTTCTATCTGACTCATGAAAGGTTGACCTCTCCACTTGGGAGTGTCGACACCTGTGGACACCGAAAATTGCACATCCAAGTGTCATGTTCGGCCCAGCATCAACAACGGCGCCGAGTGAAGAAACCCCGGAGAAATCAAGCACAAAAGGCCCCACAGTCCGTGGGCCCCAAAGGAAATCAAACGGGCCATGACTCGTGTCCGCGACGGGCTCAGAACGGGCCCCAAATACACACCCCCCCGGGGGTGCTCAGCGGCACAGCCCAAGGCTGCTCAGCGGCACAGCCCAAGGCTGTTCAACGGTACGCCCCCAGGTGGGTTCACCGGCACACCCCCTTGGGTGCTCAGCGGCACAGCCCAAGGCTGCTCAGCGGCATGCCCCCAGGTGGGTTCACCGGCACACCCCTTTGGGTGTTCAGCGGCACACTCCCTGGGGCTCAGCGGCACGCCCCCGGGTGGGTTCACCGGCACACCCCAAAGGGCCTCCAGCGGCACGCCCTGGAAAGCCTTCAGCGGCACACCCTGCCGCGGCCTTCACCGGCACACCCCTATGGGGGTTCACCGGCACACCCCAAGGGGGGACCTTCAACGGTACGCCCCCAGGTGGCTTCACCGGCACGCCCCCTCTGGGTGTTCAACGGCACGCCCTGCAGGGGCTTCAGCGGCACGTCCTGCAGGCCCTTCAGCGGCACAGCCCTTTGAGGCTTCAGCGGTACGGCCTTTGGGGCCTTCAACGGCACGCCCAAAGGGGTCTTCAGCGGTACAGCCTACAAAGGCTTCAGCGGCAGGCCTTTTTGGCTCTTCAGCGGCACAGCGGTGAAGTTCTTTCAACGGGCGACGTGAGGCCCACGCCCTACGCATCCTTGGCGCGCAGTGGAGCCGTCTGAGGTGGCAGCCGATCGTTGGGCCACGCAGGCTACCCCACTGACAGCCAGGACGGAGGGGAGTCAAACCCCATCATCACGGGCTGCTTCCCGCCCTCGACAGCCATGCTCGAGGGCTCCCCGCTGCTGAGGGTATAAAAGACGCCCGTCTTCCACAGAGAAACAAAACGAGAGAGGCAGAGGAAGAGGAGAACGGAAGAAGAAGGAGGGCGAAGGAGGAGGCAGACGCACAGAGACAGACGGGGAGACACACAACACACACCGGAGAAAGAAGAGAAGAAGAGGCCCTCCCGGCCTGAGCTCCGTCCGACGGCCACCGGGAAGAAACAAGAGTAAGAGAGAGAGAGCTTGTTGTATTGGGGGAAAGGGTTGGGGATAGCGGCCGATGTCTTAGGCCCGGATGTCTTCTTCCCTCTTGTATCCCATTCCTCCTGGCGTTCTTGGTCTTTCTTACTCTTGTCCATGGCCCCATTTGGGGAGTTTGCTTTTGCCATATGTATGAAGGGCCTCGCCCTCTTGATTCTCATGAATGAAAACCACCCTCTCCGGGTTTCTTTTCGATCTTCGATGTTTTAGGCTAGGCTTTGCGGGCTTTTTTGACGGACAATCCGTTCCTCCCTCTGTCTCCTTATTCCTCCGGCGTCTTTAGGGTCCTCCACGTCGATGTAGGTTTCCCCCTTCTGTTGGCCTTGGCTCCGTGAGCTCCTCACTCATTCCCTTCTATGGCCATCTACCGTGTTCCCGAGCTTGAGGAGAAGGGGAGGTACCCTTCTTTCCTCCCAACCACCCAGTTACTAATGGGCCACTCCCGGCCTTGAAATCCCCCCATCTTTATTCCTCTTTTCCTGAACAGCCACCAAGTACCCCCCCAGTTGCTAACACCCCTTTTAAGCCTCTCAGCGGTGCACCTTTCCGGCCTTTGGCCGGCACACCTTTCCAGCCCTCAGCGGCACGCCCAGATCAGCCCTCAGCGGCACGCCCAGATCAGCCTTCAGCGGTGCGCCCACCCTTGGCCTTCAGCGGCACACCCTGTTCAGCCTCCAACGGCACACCCTGTTCAGCCTTCAGCGGCACACCCTGTTCAGCCTTCAGCGGCACACCCCCTGTTCAGCCCTCAGCGGCACACCCCCTGTTCAGCCCTCAGCGGCACGCCCTTCAGTCCCTCAGCTTACTCCTTGTCCAGTCCCAGTCCAGGTCCCTTAGATGTCTTCGGTCTGTCGTTCTCCTTCGCGTTTTCCGAGTCTCTATAAAGGTGTTGCCCCCCCCCCCCCCGGGGGGCCCACCTCCAGTTGTCGGGTTCCGCCACATCATGTGGGCGCGTTCCCTGTATCTCCCTTACGCCCTGGGTCAAGGGGAGATGCTGCCGAATTTTTGTGAGGAACTAATAAACAATTAAAAGAGGCAAAAGGAGGCGACAAACAAGCAAGATAACCGACGAAGCTTTCCAACCCATCGAACCACTGCCGGCATCACGACGAGAACTAAACCGAGTTAACTAACCACTCGGCAGCCCGAGCCTCCGACCCACAAGAAAAGAGATCGAACCGAACAAAGAGAACAAAACACGGGAGGAATTTTGTATAAAACTACACGAAATTTAAGATAAGAAGAAAAGAAAAGCCTTAAAACAAATAATCGAAAACTGATCGAGCCTCCACCCTCACGCCCCATTGACCTTCAGCGGTACGCCCCTTTGGCCCTCAGCGGCACGCCCTCATTGGCCTTCAGCGGCACGCTCCCTTGGCCTTCAGCGGTACACCCCTTTCAGCCCTTCAGCGGTACACTCCCCCATTGACCTTCAGCGGCACGTCCCTTTGGCCCTCAGCGGCACGCCCTCATTGGCCTTCAGCGGCACGCTCCCTTGGCCTTCAGCGGTACACCCCTTTCAGCCCTTCAGCGGTACACTCCCCCATTGACCTTCAGCGGCACGTCCCTTTGGCCCCCAGCGGCACGCCCTCATTGGCCTTCAGCGGCACGCTCCCTTGGCCTTCAGCGGTACACTCCCCCTTTCAACCCTTCAGCGGTACACTCCCCCTTTCAACCCTTCAGCGGCACACTCCCCCTGAGCCTCCCGGCGGCACACTCCCCCTTTTGCTGCCCTTCAGCGGTACGCCCCTACCTTCCCTTCGCCGGCACACTACAGGCATGCATATATACATCACGATAAGGGCATTAATAATGGCAAATAAATTAATAAAAAATGACGTTAACTAAAGAACTTCGAATGCGTAATATTAATCACAATAAAAGAGGTGGGAGGGGTAATAAAAAATAATAAATAACAAACAAATGATAATGATAAGAATAATCATGAATGAAAGAAGAGAAATCACCCCGGACAAAGGTATGGATGAACAATAAGCATCAAATCAGAAATCCCAGAAGATATAACTAAGAAAACCCCAAACAAAAGACATCAAGACTCACACTGCAGCCCCTACCTCTCCCCGTGACCCGGGGCAAAAGGAACAACAACGTTGCCCCTTTAGGTCGAGCCCGAGTCTCGGGAATTCCCCCGATATGGCCGGGCTTTGATCTAACCTCGGGCCGACATCCTAATCGGACCGGATTTGTTTTCTCTTTCCGGATACCTTCCGAATCCTCATTGAAATTGCCATATGCTCGGCAGACATTTGGAGGGATCTACCTCGGTTTTCTCATTATGACGATGCCACGGACTTGTGTCCGAATACAAAAGGTCTACGAGTGGCCAACACAGCCGACAGTTTATGGCCTTAATACCACTTTCAGTGTGACCCATCCCTATCTCTCTCGCATAATTAGTATTATTCTTTTCGGCCGCAGGGCCCCTAATTTCGGCAATTAATCAAGGGTATTCCCTCGTATGGGGGATGTAAATGACGTCGTGACCTTCATGGCGCGACGGGATTCGGTCCCGACACGAACCACACAATCGTCTGACGAAGTCAGATCGAGCGCACCATGGGCTCTCCGGAGCCCGAATAAATTGTCACTCTGGTGACTGGCACGTCCACGCACTTAATAAAACCAACAGACGAACCGGAACAACAGTTTAACGGAAAGTGCGTCCACAACTCTGGCACGCCCGGTGGGACCCATCCACCCTTCATCTCTTTGCCGAAATTAGGGGCCCCACAGCCCCCTTCTTGTAATACTAACTGCGTTATCTTCTTAAATGCAGAAAAAGTAAAGAGAGAGGCATCATGGAGCCGACAATGGGTGTCATCTGCAGCCCTGAGGTTGTGGAGAATCACGTGCGAGGTGGCTACCTGGCGGTACCCCTCACTTTCGGGAGCTTCCCTCCCACCGTGGGTTTCCCCAACTTCCTGGGGGTAGCCTTCGTCCAGATCCTCGACGTGGAAACGCCCGAGGAGCCTCAAACCAACGCTCCCGCTCCTGGGAGCCGTCGAAGCTGCCGCCGGCCGAGCTGTGGCCGAAGACAACAATAGCGTCCACACAACGACGCTCAGCTGCAACGTGCACCACGTGCACCAAACTACCGGCCCGTTCCACCAAGGGTCGACATCCCACCGGAGAAGGCTCCGGAGAAGCAACACCAGCGCCGGATCAGGGCGTCGCGCCTCCAACTCCGGGAAGTCCATGACGGTTGGGGCCCTCCGAGTCCGCCTAGACGGGCAGAGGTCCCAGGTGACACCGGACCGCATCATCCCAACCGTTCCAGTCCGCAACTCCTTTGAAGGACTGGCTAAGCTGAAGGAGAAGACGAGGCCCACAGCCCCGGTCGTAGCACCAAAGAGGACGCCGGGTCACAGGCCGGCTAAACTGAAGCAAGTCTGGGTGCCTAAGGAGACCCAGCCCAACGCACCCGCCCAGGCAGGGCCCAGCATCTTCCGCCCCAGGAGGGCCCGACGCCATGACAGGGTTGAGGTAGTGACCCCCACTCTCCGACCGGCACCTGTCATCCTGGTGCCGTCCGAGGATGTTCATCGCCGTCGCCGAGGGCGCCGGCACAATGCCGCCCGCCCGGCTCTCACGGCCTACTCCCCTCCTGTCGTTGTCACCGATATGCAACCACAGCTTGCTCTTCCAGACCAGGAGTGGGAAGGGATCGAGCAGGCCATGAGAAATTACCTCCGAGGCCCGGGTAGCACCCCCGCTGGCCGCCAGAGACTACTGGGGGCAATGGCCTCCGCCTCCCAGGAAGAAAGGGGGGAGCCCGCACCTAGCATGGAGTCGAGGGCCAGCCCGGAAGAGCCGCGCCAGTCCCCTGTATGGGAGGAAGCGCCGCCCCGACGGTCGGTCTTCGACAGGCTGACATTCCCAGGAGGACCGTCCCGGAGGGCGTCGAAAAAAATAAGAATAAGAAATGGCAGACATTCACCTGCAATATGGCAGGAGTTCATGGTCGGTATGGGGCCTTACCCACCGACCGGAAGAGTTGGCCAGAATAGCCGCCAGGCCGGGACCCCTTACCAGAAGAAGAAGAGCGGCAGGCGGCGCGACACCCACAGGAGTCGAAGGGGCCCCACCTGAGGAACCCCTCACGGCCCTCACGGCCAATGTAGTCACCACCGGCGACACGAGTGGCGGACCCTCGACATCATTCGAGGACGCCCCGGCCGAAGAGATGGGGGGCATGCCCAGTCTCCCCACAGCTGACCCAGCAATGCTGCTCATGATGCAACGATTCCAGCAGGAAATCGAATCACTTAAAAAGCAGTTGAATGAGCGGAACACGCCACCCCCAACGTCCTGGCAGACTGGGGTCATACCCGAGGTACCCGGGGACAGGGGGCAGTCTTCCGAGGCGGCCCTTCCGTCAACCCTCGATCCCCTAGGGGGCACGCCCCCGCAACAAGCACATTGCACAGGGGTGACCCCGCCACAGGCTCCGCCTTCACAAGGGTCCCCCATGGCCCTCCGAGCGACCGTGGTAGCCACCCCGAGCGCACAGCCCGCTCATTTCTACCCGAGCCCAGTCGACCCGGCGGCAGTCAGCCGGTTGATGCTCGAGCAGATGATAGACATGAAGTTGGCCGAGAGGGGCGATGGGGATCGGACGCCTTTCGACGTCTACCGAGTACCCTACCCGGCTCATTATGCTGCCAGGAAGTTGCCGGCTGGCATCACCAAGCCGCCGAAATTTGAAAAGTTCAATGGGCAAGGATCTCCCAGAGAACATATTGCCTATTATGTGAACGTCATGGGAGACTTGGCTGCTGATGAAGCCTACCTCCTGAAGTTCTTCGGCTCAACACTCACCGGGCTTGCCTTTGAATGGTACTCCGACTTGCCGCCCGGGTCGGTGGCCGATTGGCCCGACATGCAGAAGAAGTTCAAAGAAAGATTCTACGTGGCCGAGAGAGAAGTTACCATGACTGAACTCTACGCCACAAGACAGAAGAATGATGAGTCGGCCCTCGACTACATCAAAAGGTGGAGGAACCTTAGTATGAGGTGCAAACGCCCCCCGCATCAGAGGACGCAGTTCAGATTTGCAAGCAAAACTTAAAGAAGGAAATCCTAGAAAGAATGATCGGCACCGAGGTCAAGACATTTGACCGTCTGAATAATGTGGTAGCAGAGATCGAGGCATTCTTGGCCCGATACTCCTCCACCCCGGCCATGTCAAGCCAGAGGGCCAGACAGGCGGAGAAGAAGCCGGCTCCCCCGGAGGTGCATGCACTAGACTTCCAGGCTTTCGAAAAGTAGAAGGAGAAAGCCAAGGGAGCAGCTAACCCTCCGCCGCCCAGAACCACAGAACGGCGAGAAGGCCCCTCACTAAGAGAGAAGATGAGAAACAAGTTGTATTCCTTCTCCCGGGACAAGTCCAAGCTCCTGTTTGAGTGGGCAACCAGCTACAATAAGATCACATTGCCAGAGCCGAAAAGGCCTGGCGACTCAAAGAAGAAAGATGACCCGCGCTTCTGTCTGTACCACCGGGTGCTCGGGCATACTATTGAAGATTGCTACGTCTTCAAGGATGTTATTGAGTCCTTAATCAGGGACGGGGAGCTGGACATGGGGGAGCATAAAGTAGACCCCCCGCAGCCACACGAGCTGCCCAGTATAGCCTCCTCCGTCAGTATGATCTCGCTATATCAGGAGCTGCCAGAAGAATGGGCGAAGGCCTGTGCCCGTGCCACTTATGAAACCTTTATCATGGCCCCAGCTCAAGACCAAGAAGGGTGGCAGACTGCACCCGGAAAAACCAGAAAGGCGCGCGCCTCTCGACCTACCCCAGGAATTCACTCGAGGGTAGCAGCGCCCCTGCCTGCACCGCCCCCGATAAACCCTGTTTGCCACGACACGGCCCCCCGGCTGGTCATGAGGCGGCCCACTCACAACAGGAAGAGCTCTGCCCCGCTGCGGATGCACAAGAAGACTAGCCCGGCGGTTGAAAGACTCCAGGCTATTATTGATGGGCTCGAAGATTATGAACAGCCCGAAATCCAGCCTGTGGAGCTGAAGGAGTATGTCCCCTGGACGGAGTTCGAATCACTCGAGCTGGCTCCGGGAACAGAAGCTGATGCAGACAAAGAGCCTCCCCTGTGGGGTGAACCTCCTCAAGAGCAGCCACCCGCTGCAGCAGGCAAGAAGAAGAAGAAGAGAAGACCCAGGGGCAAGAAGAAGAAGGAGGTCGTCTTCGCCTGCAATACCCTCTCGGCGCTGTTCGACACCGCTCTCTCCCTGGAAGAGAAAGAAGGAGAGCCACCCCATGAGTCGGCAGAGGTGAATCAAGCTGAGGCGTCCACCTCCCAACACGCCACCAGGTCCGGAAGGAAATGGGGGCGCCCTCCTCAGGACAACCTCAACATCATGCTCAGGGGGGAACGACCATACCAGGTTCCCGAGCCCGAGGTCCGAGGCACCGAGATCCCTCCTCCATCAGACCTCTACCCCGGAGGCACCAAGAGTCAAAGCACCCCGTCATTCGCCGAGTTCCTGTCCGCCCGAGCAGGAAGGCGGGTGCACCCCCAGGGGTCCGCTGCGACCAGTGAAGCAAGCATTCCCCAAGCTTTACCAGCGGCAACTCCTGTCCAGCCAGAGGAAGAATTCAGCGGCACCCCAAACCTCGCCGAATTCATGCGGGCAGCGGAAGAGGCCCGACCGACCCCGCCGGCTCAACAAGCTGCAGCAGAACCCACAAAACAGGCATCCCCTGATCCGGCACCCCAATTCCAGGATGAAGGCAGGCGCAGCAAGCCCGAAGAGATGAAACTGCTCAAGGTACGGGCGGCCGAGCGGATAGTCAGACATCTCAAGAAAATCCCGACCCGGTTCACGGTGTGGGAAATGCTGTCCTTGAATGAAGAAACACGGCAAGCCATCATCACCGCACTCCAGACGCCAGCACACCTTGAAGCCTGTTTGGCAGAAATACCACCTGAAGTAGCAGTGGCTTTCACAGAAGATGACATGCTCCTACCGACTTGCAGCCATAACAGGCCCCTCTACATGAAAGGGCAGCTGAACGGCCAGCCTATCAACAGGGTCTTGATCGACCCAGGGGCAGCGGTGAATATACTCCCGTACCGGGTATACCAGAAGCACTACTTCGACGTACATCTGGTCGAAGTTAAAAATGTCAAGATTACTGGCTTTAACCAGAAATGTGAAGTTCCTATGGGGGTCGCAGAGTTCAACTTGACCTTTGATGACTTCACCACCAAGGTCCAGTTCCACGTCATCAACTCCAGCACTTCCTACAAGGCGTTGCTTGGCCGGCCTTGGCTACACCAGAACAGAGTGGTGCCCTCCACCCTGCATCAATGCATCAAGTACCCCTGTGAGGGAAAGGAAGTCAGAATCTTCACCGACCTCCACCCGTTCGAGGTGTTCGAGTGTCACTTGTCAGATGCTAATCTGTACTTGGAGAAGGCGAAGCAAGCTCCTCAAGTCATCCAAGACAAGGGCAAGAAGAAAATGGAATCAGGGGGCTGGTTTCCTCCGCCGCCCCCAGGCTATGTAGCTCCCCCACATGTACCATTTATTGCACAAGAAGAAGGGGTATTCAGGGCAGCCCCTCTCGCCATCTACCCCACACCGGGGGCACCCTGCCTCGAAGACCTGCTAGAAGATGTCAGGGTCCCGCCAGGGATCGTCAAGCCGATAGCAGAGATAGAATCCCAAGCAGCTGAACGACTAAAAACCTTCGAGGTGCCTAACTCTGAGGGGCCGCCCACTATTTTCTATGTGGCCGGGGAAAAGCCGGTCAGGGAAGACGATGATTGCCGGTTCCCTGACGAATTGCATGACCCGCACGTCCCCATCACGGGACTTCCCCACATGACTGACCAGGCAGCCAGAATGGTCAGAAAGCAGAAGATTCCTCCCTACCAGCCCTCCAGCCGGAAGGAAATGTTTGAAAGAATGTGGAACCCACCAAACCTGGATCGACGGTTGCTGAAAATCACCAAGCACCCCGGTCTGGGCTTTTCACTAGAAGATTACTACGAGACTGATGTCATATCGGTCTCAGCATGGCCCGGCGACGACCCCGCAGAAGCTGCAGATTCGCTGGAAACCCACCGAGACACATGTCCCGGGGCCTCGGCCGAAGAGGCACAAGACGAAGAAGTATTCCTGTGGAAGCCTCCCAGCTGCCGCTGTATGGAGAAGACCCCCTCCTTTTCCGAAGTGTCGACCTCGAGAGGGCACGCCAGCGCGGCGCCTCCACCCCGGCCGGCCGGCGAAGCAAGGAGCAGTAGCATGGGCCATGCCCCGAGTTCCCCTCGATACGACCCCGTCATGTACGCCTTGTACCATAGGCAGCAACGGGAGATCGAGATGCTAAAAGCACGACTGGCCGAGTTAACCTCGCTAGTCGCCGACCTGATCCAAGGATCTCTTCCCCCATGGGGTGGCCGGATGCCTCGGCCCCGAGGCACCAGTCCCAACACCCCCGCCTTGACAAGGCGGGAAATGAGAGACATGGCAAGCCCGCTGATCGAGCGGCCAACCAGGCAAGGGCTGACACTCCAAGAGAAGCTGCAGAAGCCTTATTCCTTTCCGAGAGAGAAGACCCGGGGCATCTTCGACTGGGCTTGCCATTACGGCAAGGTCTCCCTTCCACGGTCCAAGAGGCCGCAGGACACCCGAAGAAGCGGGAATCCACTGTTTTGCCCTTACCACCAAATACTGGGCCACGCCATTGAAGACTGCTATGTCTTCAAAGACCTTGCTCAAAGCCTCATCGACAGGGATGAGCTTAGAATGGGGGACTACGTGGTAGCCCCGCCACGCCCCCATGTGGCAGATAGCCCCAGGGCAGGAGCCTACACTGTGTCCATCCGATGCCGGGCGCCCGAAGATGCGGCTACCCCAGCCTCTGCAGGAGCGGTCTATGATGAATACACAGAAGAGCCCGAGATGCACTTATGCCCTCCTGAACCTGCGGACCTTACGTACCCGGCGGCTACGGCCCTGGGGGACTGCGAGGCAAATGCAACCTCTATGCCCAATCATGATGAACAAGGGGAGGGAGATGACGTCCTCGAGCCCGAAGACAATGAAGACCAAGACTTCGTGGATTTGTCGCCAGCCCCGCCGGAAATTGAAAATGGCGGCCAGGCCACAGTCGACGAATTGGTTGAAATCAACCTCGGCACAGAAGACAATCCCAGGCCGACTTTTCTGAGTGCTCTCATGCCTCTACAGGAAAGAGAACAATACACAAAGTTGCTGCAAGAATTCCGGGATTGCTTTGCCTGGAACTATGAAGAAATGCCCGGACTGAGCCCCGAGGTGACTCAACACATCCTGTCTATTGATCCCAAAATGGAACCAGTGAAGCAACCTCCCCGGCGCATGAGGCCGGAGTTAACCAGCCAGATCTGCAAAGAGGTCGACAAGCTCATAAACGTCGGCTTCGTGGCAGAAAATCAATACACCACATGGCTGGCCAATATTGTACCGGTGAAAAAGAAGAATGGACAGATCAGGATTTGCGTGGACTTCCGCGACCTGAATAGAGCCTGCCCGAAAGATGACTTCCCGGTGCCTATCACCGAAGTGATGATTGATGCAACCACCGGCCACGAGGCCCTATCCTTTATGGATGGGTCGTCCGGCTATAACCAAATCTGGATAGCCGACCACGACCGGGTCCATACGGCTTTCCGGTCACCCAAAGGGGTATTTCACTACAAGAGGATGCCCTTCGGCCTCAAGAATGTCGGTGCCACATATCAGCGGGCGATGACCAAGATCTTCGACGAGCTGCTATACGGCAAGGTCGAGTGCTACATTGATGATCTGGTCGTCAAGACGAAGAAAAGAGACGAGCACCTGAGCGACCTCAGGGCCGTCTTCCAAAGGCTCCGGCAGTACGGGCTGAAAATGAATCCCATGAAGTGCGCCTTTGGCGTGTCCAGCGGGAAATTCCTCGGCTTTATTGTCCGGCACAGAGGGATCGAGATCGACCCCCTGAAGATAAAAGCCATCCAGGAGCTGCCTCCTCCGAAGAGTCTGGGGGAGCTGAGGTCCCTACAGGGGCGTTTAGCTTACATCCGCAGGTTCATCTCCAACCTGTCAGGGCGTTGCCAACCCTTCCACAGACTGATGATGAAGAATGCACCCTTCAGCTGGGGTCACGAATGCCAGCACGCGTTCGACCAGCTAAAGGAGTACCTGAAGACCCCACCCGTCCTGGGGGCACCTGTCAAAGGTAGACCGCTTATTCTCTACATAGCGGCCACCGAGTACTCACTGGGGGCAATGCTCGCCCAGAACAATGATGAGGGAAAAGAACAAGCTCTTTACTATCTCAGTCGAAGGTTGGTGGGCGCAGAGGCTAAGTACACCCCGATTGAGAAAATCTGCCTTGCCTTGGTCTTCGCGGTCAAGAAGATGAGGCACTATATGTTGTCCCATGAAGTCAGCCTGATATCCAGGGCCGACCCCATCAAGCACATTCTCCTCCAGCCAGTCCCGAAGGGGCGCCTTGGCAAGTGGGCCGTGCTGCTCATGGAATTTGACATCACTTACGTGCCACAGAAGGCCGTTAAGGGGCAAGCCGTCGCGGACTTCTTCGCAGCACACCCTGTGCCCGAAGACTCTCCGTTGGCCACAGAGCTACCCGAAGACGAAACACTAGAGGTGGATCAAGTGCAACAAGCCGTCTGGCAGTTATACTTCGACGGGGCCTCGAGAACAGAAGCGACCCCGTCTGGGCATGGCAAGGTGCGTGCCGGAGCTGGCATCGTCCTCAAATCGCCAGATGGAGAAGTGATGCACACCTCCTGCTGCATTAGCAAACCCTGCACCAATAATGAAGCAGAATATGAAGCTCTAATCATCGGTCTCCAAGTCGCCCTTCAAATGGAGATCAAAATGCTCCAGGTGTTCGGCGACTCGCTGTTGGTCGTCAAGCAAGTCCAGGGGCAATTTGATGTCCGAAAACCTGAGCTGCTCCCATATCACACTAAAGCAAAAGGGCTCATGGAGCGGTTCTACCTCCTCGAGATAGGCCATGTCGCCAGAGGGGAGAACGCACAAGCCGACGCATTGGCAAAATTGGCAAGCTCACTGGCAGTGCCTCCAGATGGATCTCTCCATATCCAAGTAATAAACCAACGCCAGGTACCCAGCATGATAGCAGAGGAGTCAGAAGAAGAAGACCTAGAGGTCACTACAGTGGAAGCCGTCAGCCTGCCCAACTGGAGAGCCCCCTTGGTGCAGTGGTTCAAACACCAGCGATTGCCTGACCGAAGAGAAGAAAAGATCAAGCTAGTCAGAACCAAGGATTCTTACGAGCTCCGAAGCGGAATATTATTCCGAATTGTGGCAGACGCCAGAAGGAAGCTGCTCCTCCGATGTTTGTCCACCGAAGAAGCTTGGAGGGTTATGAAGGAGGTCCATGCCGGCATAGCTGGCGCGCACCAGGCGGGACCGAAAATGAAAATTGAAATCAAGAAACTTGGCTATTATTGGCCTGCAATGTTCAACGACTGTTGCGAGTATGCTAAGTCGTGTCAGAGATGCCAGGAGCATGCCACTATACCCAGGAGACCTCCGGCACCATTACACCCAACAGCGCCCAGTTGGCCGTTCGCCCAATGGGGGACGGACGTCGTGGGCCCCTTACTGTGGATGCCAAAAAAAAAATGATGACGATGATGATCATGGCGACATTCGCGTCTACACATTCGAGCCCGAGTCGAATACATGACTACCAGAGAAACCTCACGCCTCACCCGATCGAGATGAGGACTCGCTTGGTGGTCCGCTAGTCGATAAGGGAGCCCCCCCCCCGGGGGGAAGATATGGCCACAACTCTACAGTCGGTCGTGTCGAGAGTTGAATCGAAGAAGAGTCGGGAACTCCGACACAGTCTCAACTTGCACCGAAAGTCACGCAAAGTCTGGGACCGAGTCTCGGAGGCTGCGAACAGAAAGTTGTGGAAGCCATGCAACGCAACCGGAACATTATGGGAATGCCAACATTCATATAAACGGCCTCGACTTCGGAAAGAATCTGTTCGGTGCTTAAAACGGCGCGGGAGGGCCTTAAAGCGGCACGCCTTAAAACGGCGCGCCCCCTTGCTAAAACGGCGTGGCCAAAACGGCGCGCCCCCTTGCTAAAACGGCATGGCCAATTCCGGCGCGCTCTCACCCCTTCAATACCTTAAAACGGCGCCACCCTTTGTATGCTATTACGGCATGGCCAGTTTGAAGGCCAAAAAGCATAATACGGCATGCCAATTACACTTGAGTTTAAACCGGCGTGGTCACTATTCCCCCGCGCCGTTTTAACCCCTCATCCTATTCTTTGAAGCATGTCTACGGCGCGCTACTTTTGGACAAGCCATCACCATATGCTCTTCTTAAAACGGCGCGTCGAATGAAATGAGTTTAACCTCATCCTGTCCCGTCTGCCGACCGATACTCTGTTCTGCATAAATGAGATGCACAGAACATTCAATGCCCCTGGTTCTGTCTCAACCTCCGTTCGACAGCACAGAAGCTTACTGGCGAAGCAACCCCCAGCAAACCTACGAACATCCCGTCCTCGGACGAGCAGCAGCGTACGGGACGAATCAACGGCGTCCAGCACAACGAGTCGACTCCTGACTTTGTTGCGGACGAGGTGGAATTGGCAGGGACGCTCCCAGGCTGGCTGATATATAAAGGGCAGTATTGTGAAGCAAAAAAAAAGACAGACAGATGATCAAGAGAAGAGGGGAACAGAAGAAGAGAGAAAAGAAAAGAGAGAAGGGAGGAGAAGGAGCTACTGGCATCCGAGAGCTCCACGGTTCTGGGCTGAAGAAAAGAGAAAGAGGTAGGGGGCGAGAGTGAGAGGTGAGTTGGAGGGGGAGAAGCCAATGCTTCCCTCTCCCTCCTCCGTCTAATGCATCTCTCTTTCTCTCCATCGAATGTATTTTCCCTTTTTGTTTGTAACGCCTTCTCTTCTATTTTATCTGTATCAAGTTTCCTTCCCCGTTGTGTGGGTGAATAAAAGAAGAAAAGTCTGCTTTGCAACTCTCGTGTTCTCTATTCCATTCTTTGCTCCGTCTTCTCATTCTCCGGTCATCCCTGGCCCTTGAGGGCTGCCCTTCCATGGCATGACCCACAAAGGTACCCACTGTCGGATGAACATTCATTGCCCTACTGTAGCATAGATTCTGTCTCACCCCGAATATCGTCGTCCATGAGTCATGGTCGCTCTCGTAGGCTGGCCCTCGATCGTTCCACACTCATACTCGGACTAACGGACTGCCGTGAGGCCGCTCCGCATTTTTGAGAGTTCACCCGGGAGTAATCCGCGTGGTGACTCTTGCTTCTCTCTGGCAAGCCCCGGTCTAGGGGAGGTGCTGCCCGATTTTCGCCAGGGCTAAGAACGCTCAACAACTAGCGAATGAGCTGAACTGATGAAGAACGAAGTGAGGCCTCTGTGAGCAAACTGTTTGAATAAAACTCTTAGACGTTCATACTGTTTCATCATAATAAACGATTAAAATGGTTAAAACTCTTAAAACCTTCTCATTACCAGTTGGATCTATCAACAGAACGAACAAATCAAACCTTGAATCAATCTACGGGTGAAAGGAAAAGAAAACACGGTAACAGAGCTCTGAAACAACCTTCATATAACTATCCCAGCGCGAGTTAAAACGGCACGGCCTTTGTTCCACCGCGCCGCTTCAACCCTCCTCATAAAATCCCCCCAATCTCCCCATTCAACATTAAAACGGCGCGCCCATCTCCATCTTACCGAAGCCCAAAAACGGCGCGCCCCCCATTTCTCCCCTACTGAACGTTAAAACGGCGCGCCCCAATCTCTCCCTTGCCCTCCAAAAACGGCGCGCGCCCCCCAACTTGCCATCCTAAACCGGCGCGCCCTCCCTCATTCCCTCCTTGTTAAACTCTTAAAACGGCGCCCCTATACCCGGCGCGCCCTCCCCCCTTGTCTACCTGTTGAGACCCTAAATCGGCGCCATCATCTTCCTTCCCATATCCGGCGCGCCTCCTTAACAAAAAGGGGATAAATGGCTAGTAAAGAAAAGGGGAATAGAAAGGTTCAAAGGGGAATACAAGAGATCAATGCCATTAATAAAAGAATGAATGGAAGGAGCTCCATCACCCGCGCCTTAATTGAATTTTTGTTCCGGGGGCGCTGCCCCCGGAAACCCCCGCAAGGGGCGTTGCCCCCTTGACCCCCACGACCTGACCGCGCAGGTCGATCCGCGTGTGAGGGCGCACGTTAGTAAGCTCGGGCTATGCACTTAATAATCCACTCCCTCGGACTGGGTGCAAAGAGAAAACCGACGACGCCTTATGGTATCGGACGTGGTTTATGGAATTTCCGACATGGCCACAGTTCGAAATCATCTCCGGCCAACAGTCTATCAATTTGACCCGTTTCTACCGGGATCCAGTCCCGTATTCTCATTAAACTTGCCTTGTTCGTGGCAGACATTCACGCGGATTTTGTCACCGTCCTTTATACTACAAGCACGGAGCTTCGTCCGAACATGAAGTGGCCCATGAGTGGCCGACATAGTCTGAACATTCACGTCCCGAGACGGGTTTCTAGCATAGTTCATCTTTCACTATCCTCCTACATTATTAGTATTCTCTTTAGGCCGTAGGGCCCTTATTCCCGGCAATCAATCAAGGGTGTTCCCCCGTATGGGGGATGTAAATAACGCCGTGGCCTTTACGGCACGGCGGGTTTCGGTCCCGACACGAACCACACAATTGTCTGATTAGTCAGATCGAGCGCACCATGGGTTTCCACGAAGCCCGAATAAATCGTCACTTTGTGACTGGCACGCCCTCGCACTAAATAGAAGAATTAACCCTGACCAACCAACGAACGGATCCCCCCTCCGAATTTTAGTGCGTCCACAAGTCTGGCACGCCCGGTGGGACTGAAATTACCCTTCATCTCTTTGCCGGGACTAAGGGCCCTACGGCCCCTTTCTTGTAATACTAATTGTTTGATTGGCAAATGCAGGTCGCATTTTGAACACCATGATGGCCACCACGTTCGGCCAACAGGCCGTCGAGAGCCATGTTCGAAACGGCTACTTGGCCGTCCCCCTCAGCTTCGGGAGCTTCCCTCCCGCGGTAGGCTTCCCCAACTTCCTTGGGGTAGCCTTCACGAACCTGCTGGACGTGGAAGCGTCTGACAAGACTGAAAGCAACGCTCCCATCCGGGGGGCCGCCAAAGCTGCTGTCGGCCGATCAATGGCCGAGACTTCCAAGACCGTCCCGACTGGGACGCTGAGCTGCAACGTGCACCACGTGCACCAAACTGTCGGCCCTTCTCACCCAGGGTCGGCCTCTCACCAAAGGAGGCTCCGAAGGAGCCATGCCACAACATCATACCGAGGCCGGTTCTCCAGCACCGGCAAGTCGGCTGTCATCGGGACTCTCCGGGTGCATCTTAACGGACAGCGTTCCGAGGTGATCCCGGATCGCATTGTACCCGCCGTACCAGTGCGCAACTCTTTTCAGGCACTGGAGAAGATGAAGGGCAGGATGACGCCCGCCATTCAGGCCCCGACGCCGCAACATCAGTCAGCCTCCAGGCCCACCAAAGCTAAGCAAGTTTGGGTTCCCAAGGGGGCCCGGTTCACCTCACCAGCCCAGGCGAGGCCCAGCACCTTCCGCCCGACAAGGGCACAACAAGGAGATCGGGTCAAGACATCGGCCCACGTCTACCAGACGACATTAACTACACCGGCCCCACCGGATAACGTCCACTGTCGAAACTATCGACGCCACTATCAGGCTGCCCGTGTGGAGCCTGCAACCCACATGCCCGTTGCTGCCAACGGGGCGACATCATCAGCTTCTCCTCCTGACCAGGACTGGGAAGGAGTGGAGCAAGCCATGAAGAACTACTTGCGGGGACCGGGGAGCACTCCCCTGGGTCGCCGAAGATTACTGGAGGCAGTAGCCTCTGCCTTTGAAGAAGAAGAGACCAGGCCAGTGCCCACTGCCGAGTCAAGAAACTACTCTGAGGAGCATTATCAGTCCCCGGCAAGGGAAGAAGTGAAGCCGCGGAGAGCGGTCTTTGACAGATTGGTCTTTCCAGGGAGGCCATCGAGAAGAACAACAAGAAGAGGTAGAGACCTAAGAGTTTATACCTGCAATATGGCAGGGGTATCTAGCCGGTACGGGGCTCTACCAACCGAGCCCGAAGAAGTAGCCAAGCTTGCCACAAGGCCAGGACCTCTTACCAGAAGAGGGAGAGCGGCAGCTGAAAAGACACAAGTCCACACTGGAGGAGCTAACTATGAGGAACCTTCAACATCCTTGGCTGCCAATGTTATTACAGAAGGCACGACGGGAGAACCATCCACTTCATCCGAAGGGGTGCCGATCGAAGAAAGGGGGGGCACCCCTAGCCTTCCCATGAACGACCCCGCGGTATTGCACATGATGCAACAATATCAACGGGAGATCGAATTGTTGAAGAAACAACTGACTGAAAGAGCCGCTCAGCCCTCAACATCCGGGCAGACTGAAGCATTACCAGAGACCCCTGGGGGCAACGGGCAGGCCTCGGAAGCTTCTCCACAGGCGACGGTGTCTCCCCCAATACCTACCTACACTGGAGGCGTACCCCTGCATCAGCCACAACATGTCACACCGGCCCCGCCACCGAACCTGCCATTCCAAGGGTCCACTATTGCACCTCAGGCGACAGTGTTAACAACACCGCTGATGCAACCGGCCCATTTCTATCCAAACCCGGTTGACCCGGCAACAGTAAGCAGACTGATGCTTGAACAAATGATAGATATGAAGCTGGCGGAGAGGAGCGATGGTGATCACACGCCATTCGACGTATACCGGGTACCTTACCCGGCACACTATGCTGCCAAGAGGCTACCGGCCGGCATTACCAAGCCGCCGAAGTTTGAGAAATTTAATGGGCAAGGGTCTCCCAGGGAGCACATTGCCTATTATGTGAATGTTATGGGGGATCTAGCTGCCGATGAAGCTTATCTTCTCAAGTTCTTTGGCTCGACACTTACCGGGCTCGCTTTCGAGTGGTATTCGAGCTTGCTCGCCGGGTCCATTGCAGACTGGCCTGATATGCAGAAGAAATTCAAAGAAAGATTCTACATAGCTGAGCGGGAGGTGACCGTGGCAGAGCTTTACGCCACGAGACAGAGAAATGAGGAGTCGGCACTCGACTACATAAAGAGATGGAGGAACCTCAGCATGAGGTGCAAACGTCCCCCGCATCAGGAGGACGCAGTGCAGATCTGTAAACAAAATCTGAAGAAGGAGATCCTTGAGAGGATGATCGGTGCTGAGGTGAGGACGTTCGACCGCCTGAACAACATAGTGGCAGAGATCGAAGCATTCCTTGCTCGATACTCTTCTGCTCCAGCTGCATCAAGTCAGAGGGTCCGGCAGGCCGAGAGGAGGCCAACACCGCCAGAAGTTCATACACTGGACTTCGAAGCTTTCGAGAAACAGAAAGAGAAAGCCAATGAGATGGCCAACACCTCCACTGAACGGCGGGAAGGTCTCTCCCTACAGGAGAAGATGAGGAACAAATTGTATTCCTTTCCTCGAGACAAAGCCCGAGTCCTATTTGAATGGGCCACCAGGTACAACAAGATCACATTACCAGATCCAAAGAGGCCTGGTGATTTGAAGAAGAAGGATGATCCTCGTTTCTGCCCATACCATCAGATGCTTGGGCATACCATTGAGGATTGCTACATCTTCAAGGATGTCATTGAGTCCTTGATCAAGAAGGGAGAGCTGGACATGGGGGAGCTCAGAGTGGATCCTCCGCAGCCACACGAGATGCCGAGCCTTGGCACCACTGTCAACATGGTATCTTTATACCAACAGCTGCCTGAAGAATGGGCGGAGTCCAGTACGCAGGCCACTTATCAAGCCTTCGTCATGGCGCCAGCTCATGATCAAGGAGGTTGGCAAGCCGCGCCAACGAAGAACAGAAGAAGAAGACAAGCTCCTCGGCCCACTCCAGAGGTTCGCATAAGGGGTGTTACATCCCAACCGGCGCCGCCACCAGTGACACCTGTTTTGCATGACACAGCCCCCCGGCTCGTTATGAGACGGCCCACTCACAACAAGAAGAAACACATCCCGATGCGGGTGCACAAGGAAACCAGCCCTGCGGTTGAAAGACTCCAGGCTATTATTGATGGGCTTGAAGATTATGAACAGCCCGAGATCCAGCCTATGGAGTTGAAGGAGTATGTCCCTTGGGAGGAGTTCGAGTCACTCGAACTAGCTCCAGAAGCGGAAGCCGAGACGAAAGAAGAGCCTCTCTTATGGGGTGAGCTTCCCCAAGAGCAGTTTCCAGCCACTGAAGAGAAAAAGAAAAAGAAGAAGAGAAGACCTAGAAACAAGAAGAAGAGTGGGGTGGTCCTCACTTGCAACACCCTCTCAACATTATTTGACACAGCCCTCTCCCTAAGAGAGGAAGAGCAAGAAGTACCCGTCGAGCCGTCAGAGGTGAATCAAGCTGAAGCATCCACCTCCCAACATGCCACCAGGTCGGGAAGGAAGTGGGGACGCCCTCCTCAGGCCAACCACAACATCCTGCTTAGGGGAGAACAACCATATCACATCCCCGAGCCTAGGGTCCAAGGCATGGAGATCCTCCCTCCATCGGGCCTCTACCCCGGAGAACCAAGTGGCCAGAGTGCCCCGTCATTCATTGAATTTCTTACAACTCAGAGGGGAGGACAGTCATGCCCCCACGAGTCCCGGCAGACCCAAGGGGCAGTCAGCCCCTCGGCTCCGTCTGTAGCAATCCCTCCTCGGCCAAGGGAAGAGCCCGACAACATCCCAAATCTAGTCGAGTTCTTGCAAGAAAAGGAAGTGACCCAGCGGGCCCCACAAGCTCAAGCGGCATCCGACCCAGTGGAGGAGGCACCCGTTGAGCCAGCTCCCCAGACCCAGACTGGGGGCAGGCGCAGTAGAGCCGAAGAAATGAAGTTGCTCGAAGTCCGAGCTAGCAACAGAATAGTCAAACACCTGAAGAAGATCCCAGCCAGGTTTACCGTCTGGGAAATCCTATCCTTAGATGAAGAAACACGGCAAGCTGTCATCGCCGCACTCCAGACACCAGCATATGTTGAAGCCTGCCTTGCAGAAATGTCACCTGAGGTACCCGTGGCCTTCACTGAAGAGGACATGCTTTTACCAACCTGCAGTCACAACAGGCCACTCTACATGAAGGGGCAGCTGAATGGGCATCCCATCAACAGAGTCTTGATCGACCCTGGGGCAGCAGTGAACATACTCCCGTATCGGGTGTATCAGAAGCATTACTTTGACGTACACCTGGTTGAGGTCAGGAACGTCAAGATTGCCGGCTTCAACCAGAAGTGCGAAGTCCCTATGGGGGTCGCGGAGTTCAACCTCTCCCTCGGCGACTTCACCACCAAGGTCCAATTCCATGTGATCAACTCCAACACCTCTTACAAGGCGTTGCTCGGCCGACCTTGGCTACATCAAAATAGGGTGGTACCATCCACTCTGCACCAATGCATCAAGTACCCCGGCAACGGGAAAGAGGAGAGAATCTTCGCCGACCTCCATCCTTTCGAAGTGTTCGAATGTCACTTGTCGGATGCTAATCTTTATTTGGAAAAGCCGAAGCAAGCCTCCCAAGCTACTCAAGACAAAGGAAAGAAAAGGGCAGAGCTTGACAGCTGGTTCCCTCCACCACCGCCTGGCTATGTGGCTCCCCCTCAGGTGTCATTTGTTTCTGAAGCAGAAGGGGTATTCCGGGCCACCTACCTTCCCATCTACCCTACACCGGGAACACCATACCTTGAAGATTTGCTAGAAGACATCAGGGTCCCTCCCGGGATCATCAAGCCTCTTGCAGAAGCTGACTGCCAGGTGGCTGAACCGTTAAGGACCTTCGAGGTGCCCAACCCCGAGGGTCTGCCTACCATCTTTTATGTGGCCAAGGAGCACCCGGTCAAGGGGGATGATGATTGTAGACTCCCCGATGAGCTGTACGACCCACTCGTCCCAATAATGGGACTTCCTGACACAGCCGGTCCTGTGGTCAAGATGGCCAGAAAGCAAGGGATCCCCTTCTGCCAGCTCTCCAGTCGGAAAGAAATGTTCAAGAAAATGTGGAACCCGCCAAACCTGGACCGGCGGTTGTTGCAAATCACCCGACATCCAGGATTGGGCTTTTCACTAGAAGATTCCTATGAAGCTGATGTGATATCAGTCTCGGCTCTAGGCTGCAATAGCCACGCAGGCACTGCAGGCCCATGGCAGGATAAAGGCCGTCAGCACCTTATGCCTTTGGCCAACGAAGAACAAGATGAAGAAATATTCCTATGGAATCCACCTCCCTGCAGGAATAAGGGGAAGACCCCGTCCTCCTCCGGGGGACCAATCCCGAATGACCACAGCAGCGGGGTGCCATCGCCCTCGTCTGACACTGACCCAAAGGATGGGGAAGCGGGCCAAGCCCCGAACCTCACTCGGTGCGACTCTACCCTACTCGCCCTATACTGCAGGCAACAGCGAGAGATCGAAATGCTGAATGTTCGCTTGGCCGAAATGACTGTACTCATTAGAGGCATCCTCTGTCGACAAAGCATCGGCGCGCACCGGTCCCCGAACACCATCCCAAACGCCCCCGGGCATCTGAAAGGGGAGGCTAGGGATGTAGCTGCTTCCCTGGTCAGGCGATCAGTCGAGCGAAGCCCCACGTTGCGGGAGAAGATGCAAAGACCCTACTCTTTCCCAAGGAATAAAACCCGAGGGATTTTTGAATGGGCCTGCTACTATGGCAAGGTCTCCCTCCCAAGGTCAAAGAGGCCGCAAGATGCTCGCAAAAGCGGTGACCCCTCGTTCTGCCCCTATCACCAAATACTGGGCCACTCCATCGAAGACTGCTACGTCTTCAAGGACATTGCTCAAGACCTGATTGAGAAAGATGAGCTCAGAATGGGAGATTATGTGGTCGCTCCGCCACGCCCCCATGTGGCAGGCGGCCATGAAAGAAGTGTTTACATGGTGTCAGTTCAGCACCAGATTTTTGAAGATGCAGCCGAGAATGGGCAACCCCAGCCACCAGCAGAGCAGCAGCCCCCAGTATGGCAATCAATCACCTTAGCCCCTGCAAGAGCCATCTATGACAATTACAAAGAAGATCCCGAAGAAGTCCTTTACTTCTCCACACAAGACAGCCTTCCAGAGCCGCACACAACAAGCCTAATAGAGGGGGAAACAAGCAAAGCCTCGTTACCCAATGAGGCAGAGCAAGAAGACGCATGTGATGCCCTTGAAGCAGAAGATGGTGAAGACAATGATTTCATCGACCTGCTGCCAGCGCCTCCAGAAATTGAAGATGGCGGCCAGGCCACAGTGGATGAGCTCGTTGAAATTAACCTGGGCACAGAAAGCGACCCCAGGCCGACCTTTCTGAGTGCCCTTCTTCCTCCACAGGAGAGGGGACAATATGTCAAGTTGCTGCAAGAATTCAGGGACTGTTTCGCCTGGAACTACAAGGAGATGCCCGGTCTGAGCCCCGGCGTGACTCAACATACTCTGGCTATTGATCCCAAGGTAGAGCCGGTGAAGCAGCCCCCCAGGCGTATGAGGCCGGAGCTGATAAAACTGATTTGTAAAGAAGTCGACAAGCTCATAGATGTCGATTTTGTAGCTGAAAATCAATACACTACTTGGTTGGCCAACATTGTGCCGGTGAAGAAGAAGAATGGACAGATCAGGATCTGCGTGGACTTCCGCGACCTAAATAAAGCTTGCCCAAAGGATGACTTTCCGGTGCCCGTCACTGAAGTGATGATTGATGCAACTACCGGCCATGAGGCCTTGTCTTTCATGGACGGATCATCTGGCTATAATCAGATATGGATAGCTGAACATGACCGGATTCATACGGCCTTCCGGTCACCTAAAGGGATATTCCACTACAAAAGGATGCCCTTCGGCCTCAAGAACGCTGGCGCCACTTACCAGCGGGCGATGACCAAGATATTCGACGAACTGCTATATAGCAAAGTTGAATGCTACATCGACGATCTGGTCGTCAAGACAAAGAAAAGGGGGGATCACCTGAATGACCTTAGAGTCATCTTTGAGAGACTCCGGCAGTACGAGCTGAAAATGAACCCAATGAAGTGTGCCTTCGGCGTCTCTAGTGGAAAGTTTCTCGGCTTCATTGTCCGATATAGGGGGATCGAGATCGACCCCTTTAAAATGAAAGCCATTCAGGAGCTACCTCCTCCGAAGAATTTGGGAGAGTTAAGGTCCCTGCAAGGCCGGCTAGCCTACATCCGAAGATTTATCTCCAATTTGTCGGGGCGCTGTCAACCATTCCACAAATTAATGATGAAGAATGCACCTTTCAACTGGAACCATGAATGTCAGAAGGCCTTTGATCGGCTGAAGGATTACTTAAAGACCCCGCCTGTGCTGGGGGCACCTGTCAAGGGGAGGCCACTTATTCTATATATAGCTGCCACTGAATGTTCACTGGGGGCAATGCTCGCCCAGAACAATGATGAGGGGAAGGAGCAAGCTCTTTATTACCTTAGCCGAAGACTAATGGGGGCAGAAACAAAATACACCCCGATTGAGAAGGTTTGTCTCGCCTTGGTCTTCGCAGTCAAGAAGTTGAGGCATTACATGCTCTCGCATGAAGTGAGCTTAATCTCTAAGGCTGACCCAGTCAAGCACATTCTCTCCCAGCCAGTCCTGAAGGGACGTCTCGGCAAGTGGGCCGTACTGTTAATGGAATTTGACATCATCTACGTGCCTCAGAAGGCCGTTAAGGGTCAAGCCATGGCCGATTTCTTTGCAGCACACCCTGTGCCTGAAAATTCCCCACTGGCCACAGAGTTGCCTGAAGATGAAACACTTGAAGTGGACCAAGCCCAACTGATCGCCTGGCAGCTGCACTTTGATGGAGCTTCGAGAACAGAAACAACCCCGTCTGGGCACACAAAAGTACGGGCCGGGGCCGGCATCGTCCTTAAATCCCCTGAGGGAGAAGTACTGCACACATCCTGCTCCATTAGCAAGCCCTGCACAAATAATGAGGCAGAATATGAAGCTCTGATCATTGGTCTCCAAGTCGCTTTACAGATGGAGATTAAAATATTACATGTGTTTGGCGATTCATTGCTGGTCGTCAAGCAGGTCCAGGGACAGTTTGACGTTCGAAAACCCGAGTTACTCCCTTACCACACTAAGGTGAAACGGCTCATGCAGCAGTTCTACCTCATTGAGATAGGCCACGTTGCCAGAGGAGAGAATGCACAAGCTGATGCACTGGCAAAATTGGCGAGTTCATTGGCAGTCCCGCCAGATGGATCCCTCAGCATCCGGGTGGTGAATCAACGCCAAGTGCCTAGCATGATAGAAGGGCCAGGAGAAGAAGAACTTGAGGTCATCACAGCGGAAGCCATTAGCCCGCCCGACTGGAGGGACCCCCTTTTGCAGTGGTTTAAATATCAGCAACTGCCCAGGCAAAGGGAAGAGAAGATCAAGTTAATCAGAACAAAGGACTCTTATGAGGTCCGGAACGGGATCCTATTCCGAATTATGGCAGACGCCAAACGGAAGGTGCTCCTCCGATGTTTATCCACTGAAGAAGCTTGGAAGGTCATGAAGGAGGTTCACGCCGGAGCAGCTGGTGCACATCAGGCAGGACCGAAAATGAAGATTGAAATAAAGAAGCTCGGCTACTATTGGCCGACAATGTTCGACGACTGCTGCAAGTATGCCAAGTCTTGTCAAAAATGCCAGGAGCACGCGACGGTACCCAGGAGACCGCCCGTGCCCTTGCATCCAACACTGCCCAGCTGGCCCTTTGCCCAATGGGGAACAGACGTTGTGGGTCCACTACCCGCATCATCAGCTGGGTGCAAGTACATCCTGGCCGCAACTGATTACTTCTCCCGCTGGGCGGAGGCTATTGCTTTGAAAGAAGTGACCGGGGAGATCATCACCAGATTTGTCCGTCGCAACATCATATTCCGGTTTGGCACTCCGAACCGAATTATCTCAGACAATGGAAGTCACTTCCGCAACCAGAAGGTCTACCGGCTGGCAGAAAAGTACAAGATCGACTGGAGGATGTCTACCCCCTACAACCCACAGGCCAATGGCTTGGCTGAAGCTTTCAATAAGACTCTTTGCACTCTCCTGTCCAAAATTGTTAGTTCTAACAAGAGAGACTGGGAAGAGAAAATGTACGAGGCCCTGTGGGCATATCGAACTGTGTACAAAACTCCGACGGGTTGTTCACCCTTTTCCCTGGTATATGGCTCAGAGGCAATTGTCCCTATCGAGCTGGAAATACCCTCCCTCCGGGTCGCAGTCCAACACGGGTTAGTCCGGGAAGAGCAGACAAATGTCGAGCGAAGGCTCGAAGAGCTCTCCAACTTGGAAGGAAAAAGGCTCCAAGCCCAGCAGAACATCCAGGTCTATCAGGCCCGGATAGCTCGCGCCTTCGACAAGCTTGTCAAGGAACGCGAATTCAAGAAGGGCAACCTTGTTATGGTGAAGAGAAGAGAAGTCATGGCTTCCAACCCCAAGGGCAAGCTGAATGAGAATTGGCTTGGACCCTATGTGATCCAGAAGGTCTACGAGGGCGGAGCATATGCAATCGTCGACCATCGGGGGGAGGTCCAGTTCCCGCCCCTTAATGGTAGACATCTGAGGTTGTACCATGCTCCAATTTCCCCATTCGAGGAATAATGTTTTTCTCCGCCCTGTCCCGGGCAAATTTGCATTACTATTGTCCAGATGGATTGGGCACTATTTATCTAGCATGTCAAAAAAAAAGAAAAAAAATATATATTAAAAAGAAAAGAAAAAAAAAAGAAAGAAAGAAGAAAAAAAAAGAAAGAGGAAAAAGGGGGGGAGGAATCGGTCTCCCTTCGTTAACACTCACTCTTATCTCCAAGAATATTTCAACAGACAAATCAACTATGTCAGCCTCTGACATCCTGTCGGCACTGACGAAGAACGCCCCAGCCGAACCTTTCGTTCGAGGTCGGGGAATCAACCTTTTCTCCTTACTTTGGCACCAACCCCGTGTCAATGAATGAACCACGTCGATCTCCGACACCCTGTCGACATCGACGAATAAACCAGTGGCCCGGACCTTTCGTCCGGTTCCATGAATGAAAAGACCCTTGCTTTGGCACCAACCCTGTGTCAATGAATGAATCACGTCGGTCCCCGACTCCTCGTCGGCGTCGATGAATAAACCAGTGGCCCAGACCTTTCGTCTGGTTCCATGAACAAAAAGACCTTTGCTTCGGCACTAACCCCGTGCCGATGAACAAACCACGTCGGTCTCCGACTCCCTGTCGGCATCGATGAACGAACCAGTGGCCTGGACCTTCCGTCTGGTGCCATGAATAAAATACCCTTGCTTTGGCACTAACCCCGTGTCAATGAATAAACCACCTCAATATTACAACTCCAGTCCCACAGACGAATAGACCCTTGGCTTGGACCTTCCGCCTAAGTCGATGAACAAAAAAGAAAACGCCTTTGCTTGGCTCGGATCTTTCATCCGAGTCGATGAACAAAAAGAACTTCCTTGCTTGGCTCGAACCTTTCGTCCAAGTCGATATATAAAAAAAAGAACCTTCTTGCTTGGCTCGGACCTTTCGTCCAAGTCGATAAAAAAATAATAATAATAAAAAAGGGAACCTTCTTGCTTGGCTCGGACCTTCCGTCCAAGTCGATGAACAAAAAGAACCCTCTTGCTTGGCTCGGACCCTCCGTCCAAGTCGATGAACAAAAAAAAAAAAACCTCTTTGCTTGGCTCGGACCTTCCGTCCAAGTCAATGAACAAAAAAAAAAAGAACCTCCTTGCTTGGCTCGGACCTTTCGTCCAAGTCGATGAATAAAAAAAGAAAGAAAGAAGAACCTCCTTGCTTGGCTCGGACCTTCCGTCCCAGTCCATGAACATAAAGAAACCCCTCATTGCCTGGCTCAGACCATCCATCCTAGTCCATAAACAAAAGTGCATCCCACTACTCGGCTCGGACCCTCCGTCCGAGTCGGTGAATGAACAACTTTCCTAAGCCCAGCACGAGTCAACAACTTCCTCTTTGGGGTTGGCATTGTCTAAGTTGTTTTGGGCCTTTTGCCTGAGACGACACATAGACCCTTTATTCTCGCTTCGGTATTCACCCCATGCCGATGACTAAACCCTCACTCTGACATCTCAGTCTGCGTGCATATGCGGTGAAGTGATCCCCTCATCCCTTCGCTGAAGGAGTGAGCGCTTTCCCGTGAATTTGCACCGGACCAGCATCCTAGTGGCTCAGAAGAATAGACGTCATGTTGAAGAACTCTACACTCGCGGGCCCCGCGCACTCATCCCTCGCTTGCGCCGCCCGTGAGTGGGGGGCATTTGTGGACGCCAAAAAAAAAATGATGACGATGATGATCATGGCGACATTCGCGTCTACACATTCGAGCGCGAGTCGAATACATGACTACCAGAGAAACCTCACGCCTCACCCGATCGAGATGAGGACTCGCTTGGTGGTCCGCTAGTCGATAAGGGAGCCCCCCCCGGGGGGAAGATATGGCCACAACTCTACAGTCGGTCGTGTCGAGAGTTGAATCGAAGAAGAGTCGGGAACTCCGACACAGTCTCAACTTGCACCGAAAGTCACGCAAAGTCTGGGACCGAGTCTCGGAGGCTGCGAACAGAAAGTTGTGGAAGCCATGCAACGCAACCGGAACATTATGGGAATGCCAACATTCATATAAACGGCCTCGACTTCGGAAAGAATCTGTTCGGTGCTTAAAACGGCGCGGGAGGGCCTTAAAGCGGCACGCCTTAAAACGGCGCGCCCCCTTGCTAAAACGGCGTGGCCAAAACGGCGCGCCCCCTTGCTAAAACGGCATGGCCAATTCCGGCGCGCTCTCACCCCTTCAATACCTTAAAACGGCGCCACCCTTTGTATGCTATTACGGCATGGCCAGTTTGAAGGCCAAAAAGCATAATACGGCATGCCAATTACACTTGAGTTTAAACCGGCGTGGTCACTATTCCCCCGCGCCGTTTTAACCCCTCATCCTATTCTTTGAAGCATGTCTACGGCGCGCTACT
Source organism: Amorphophallus konjac (assembly GCA_022559845.1). Taxonomy (NCBI): domain Eukaryota; kingdom Viridiplantae; phylum Streptophyta; class Magnoliopsida; order Alismatales; family Araceae; genus Amorphophallus; species Amorphophallus konjac. Next base: position 18,440,227 of record CM040127.1, on the reverse strand, counting down.
TTTGGACAAGCCATCACCATATGCTCTTCTTAAAACGGCGCGTCGAATGAAATGAGTTTAACCTCATCCTGTCCCGTCTGCCGACCGATACTCTGTTCTGCATAAATGAGATGCACAGAACATTCAATGCCCCTGGTTCTGTCTCAACCTCCGTTCGACAGCACAGAAGCTTACTGGCGAAGCAACCCCCAGCAAACCTACGAACATCCCGTCCTCGGACGAGCAGCAGCGTACGGGACGAATCAACGGCGTCCAGCACAACGAGTCGACTCCTGACTTTGTTGCGGACGAGGTGGAATTGGCAGGGACGCTCCCAGGCTGGCTGATATATAAAGGGCAGCATTGTGAAGCAAAAAAAAAGACAGACAGATGATCAAGAGAAGAGGGGAACAGAAGAAGAGAGAAAAGAAAAGAGAGAAGGGAGGAGAAGGAGCTACTGGCATCCGAGAGCTCCACGGTTCTGGGCTGAAGAAAAGAGAAAGAGGTAGGGGGCGAGAGTGAGAGGTGAGTTGGAGGGGGAGAAGCCAATGCTTCCCTCTCCCTCCTCCGTCTAATGCATCTCTCTTTCTCTCCATCGAATGTATTTTCCCTTTTTGTTTGTAACGCCTTCTCTTCTATTTTATCTGTATCAAGTTTCCTTCCCCGTTGTGTGGGTGAATAAAAGAAGAAAAGTCTGCTTTGCAACTCTCGTGTTCTCTATTCCATTCTTTGCTCCGTCTTCTCATTCTCCGGTCATCCCTGGCCCTTGAGGGCTGCCCTTCCATGGCATGACCCACAAAGGTACCCACTGTCGGATGAACATTCATTGCCCTACTGTGGCATAGATTCTGTCTCGCCCCGAATATCGTCGTCCATGAGTCATGGTCGCTCTCGTAGGCTGGCCCTCGATCGTTCCACACTCATACTCGGACTAACGGACTGCCGTGAGGCCGCTCCGCATTTTTGAGAGTTCACCCGGGAGTAATCCGCGTGGTGACTCTTGCTTCTCTCTGGCAAGCCCCGGTCTAGGGGAGGTGCTGCCCGATTTTCGCCAGGGCTAAGAACGCTCAACAACTAGCGAATGAGCTGAACTGATGAAGAACGAAGTGAGGCCTCTGTGAGCAAACTGTTTGAATAAAACTCTTAGACGTTCATACTGTTTCATCATAATAAACGATTAAAATGGTTAAAACTCTTAAAACCTTCTCATTACCAGTTGGATCTATCAACAGAACGAACAAATCAAACCTTGAATCAATCTACGGGTGAAAGGAAAAGAAAACACGGTAACAGAGCTCTGAAACAACCTTCATATAACTATCCCAGCGCGAGTTAAAACGGCACGGCCTTTGTTCCACCACGCCGCTTCAACCCTCCTCACAAAATCCCCCCAATCTCCCCATTCAACATTAAAACGGCGCGCCCATCTCCATCTTACCGAAGCCCAAAAACGGCGCGCCCCCCATTTCTCCCCTACTGAACGTTAAAACGGCGCGCCCCAATCTCTCCCTTGCCCTCCAAAAACGGCGCGCGCCCCCCAACTTGCCATCCTAAACCGGCGCGCCCTCCCTCATTCCCTCCTTGTTAAACTCTTAAAACGGCGCCCCTATACCCGGCGCGCCCTCCCCCCTTGTCTACCTGTTGAGACCCTAAATCGGCGCCATCATCTTCCTTCCCATATCCGGCGCGCCTCCTTAACAAAAAGGGGATAAATGGCTAGTAAAGAAAAGGGGAATAGAAAGGTTCAAAGGGGAATACAAGAGATCAATGCCATTAATAAAAGAATGAATGGAAGGAGCTCCATCACCCGCGCCTTAATTGAATTTTTGTTCCGGGGGCGCTGCCCCCGGAAACCCCCGCAAGGGGCGTTGCCCCCTTGACCCCCACGACCTGACCGCGCAGGTCGATCCGCATGTGAGGGCGCACGTTAGTAAGCTCGGGCTATGCACTTAATAATCCACTCCCTCGGACTGGGTGCAAAGAGAAAACCGACGACGCCTTATGGTATCGGACGTGGTTTATGGAATTTCCGACATGGCCACAGTTCGAAATCATCTCCGGCCAACAGTCTATCAATTTGACCCGTTTCTACCGGGATCCAGTCCCGTATTCTCATTAAACTTGCCTTGTTCGTGGCAGACATTCACGCGGATTTTGTCACCGTCCTTTATACTACAAGCACGGAGCTTCGTCCGAACATGAAGTGGCCCATGAGTGGCCGACATAGTCTGAACATTCACGTCCCGAGACGGGTTTCTAGCATAGTTCATCTTTCACTATCCTCCTACATTATTAGTATTCTCTTTAGGCCGTAGGGCCCTTATTCCCGGCAATCAATCAAGGGTGTTCCCCCGTATGGGGGATGTAAATAACGCCGTGGCCTTTACGGCACGGCGGGTTTCGGTCCCGACACGAACCACACAATTGTCTGATTAGTCAGATCGAGCGCACCATGGGTTTCCACGAAGCCCGAATAAATCGTCACTTTGTGACTGGCACGCCCTCGCACTAAATAGAAGAATTAACCCTGACCAACCAACGAACGGATCCCCCCTCCGAATTTTAGTGCGTCCACACTTACCCGCATCTTCCACAGGCGGCAAATACATTCTGGCGGCTACCGACTACTTCTCCCGCTGGGCCGAGGCCGTTGCCTTACGAGAGGTCACCGGAGAAGTCGTGGCCAGGTTTGTCCTCCGCAATATCATATTCCGGTTCGGCGTGCCCGACCGGATTGTGTCAGACAACGGCAGCCACTTCCGTAACCAGAAGGTTTACCGGCTAGCAGAAAAATACAAAATTGACTGGAGGACATCGACTCCTTACAATCCACAGGCCAATGGGCTAGCCGATGCTTTTAATAAGACACTCTGCACCCTCCTGGCCAAGACGGTTAGCTCTAACAAGAAGGACTGGGAAGAAAGGATGTACGAGGCACTATGGGCATACCGAACTGTATACAAGACTCCAACGGGTTGCTCGCCCTTTTCTCTCGTATACGGTTCGGAGGCGATCGTCCCCGTCGAACTGGAGATACCCTCCCTCCGGGTCGCCATTCAGCAGGGGCTTGTCCTTGAAAGGCAGACCAACACCGAGCGGAGACTCGAAGAACTCTCCAGTCTGGAAGGAAAGCGACTTCAAGCCCAACAGAATATTCAGGTCTACCAGGCCCGAATTTCACGCGCCTTTGACAAGCTAGTCAAGGAGCGCGAATTCAAGAAAGGTGACCTTGTCATGGTCAAAAGAAGAGATCTCATGGCTGCCAACCCCAAGGGTAAGCTGAACGAGAGCTGGCTCGGGCCCTACGTGGTCCAAAAAGTCTACGAGGGTGGGGCCTATGTAATCGTCAACCACCGCGGGGAAGTTCAGTTCCCGCCTCTTAATGGAAGGCACTTGAGACTGTACCACGCTCCAGCACCCCCATTCAGGTAATAATATTACTCTTCGCCCCATTTTGGGGCGGTTTTGCGCGACCTATGTCCAAACGATTTGATCACCAGCCGGGTCCCAAAAAGGGGAATGATAAAAAAAAAAGGAGAGACAAAAAAGAAATAAAAAGAAATAAAAAAAGAGAAAGAAAAAAGAAAAAAAAGGAAAAAGAAGAAGCGAAAAAAGAGAATAGAAAGAGAAAAAAAGAAAAAAAAAGAAAGAAGGAAAAAAAAAGAAGAATAGAAAAAAAAGAAGAAGAAGAAGAAGAAGCAAAAAAGAATAGAAAGAGAAAAAAGGAAGAAGCAAAAAAAAGAGAGAGAATAAAAAAAAAAAGAGAACCAGAAAAGGGGAACCCCCCCCCCCCACTTCCAGCCACCGCCCCGCATCAGCAGAGGTACCAAAAGTTGACAAAAAAGGAAACAAACAACAAACCCTTCTCTCCGTCTTTCCCGGGGCGGTGAGTACCCCTTTGGCTTGGACCTCCAGTCCAGGTCATTGACTAAACAAACTCTTCTCTCCGTCCTCCCTGGGCGGTGAGTACCCCTTTGGCTTGGACCTCCAGTCCAGGTCATTGACTAAACAAACTCTTCTCTCCGTCCTTCCCGGGCGGTGAGTACCCCTTTGGCTTGGACCTCCAGTCCAGGTCATTGACTAAACAAACTCTTCTCTCCGTCCTCCCCGGGCGGTGAGTACCCCTTGGGCTTGGACCTCCAGTCCAGGTCATTGACTGAACAAACTCTTCTCTCCGTCCTCCCCGGGCGGTGAGTACCCCTTTGGCTTGGACCTCCAGTCCAGGTCATTGACTAAACCAACTCTCCTCTCCGGGCCCTCTGGGCGGCCAGTAAACGGTCTCCGACCGAGCCCCCCCCTGAAGCCGGCACGAGCTTTCGACCTTGCGGCGAGACTAGGAAGGTGCCCGTCCGGTACAGGGGAGTGGTCCCCTCGTCCTCCCCCTGGGAAGGCGAGCACTCTCCTGTACCCTGACATGGGTTCCTGCCTGGTCCTCCCAAAGTGAATCCCCGCAAGGACTCATACCCTGCCAATGGGTTTCTACACAAAAAGGGGGGAAATATACAAGAGCGAGGGAAGAGGAAGAAGAAAACAATATGCAAGAAAGAGGAAGAAGGACAAGAAAGACAAATGCATACACAAAGAACGCGTGAAATCATAAATGCCTTGCTCTATTCAAAAGAAGATCGAGCTACATGTGCTGCGGGGCATACCCCTGTGTTACATTTAAAAAAAAAAAGGGGGAGAGAAATTAAGGGATGCAACGCTTAGTCGATGTCCCTGAAGATGTCCTCGAGAGGGAGGATCCCGACCCAAGGGAAGTTTATCCTGTCGCGCAGTCGGCCCCTCAATCCCTCAAGACGGGCGAGCTCCGCTTCGACGGACATCGTTTCAACGACGGCGACGGCAAGAGCTTCCCTCTCCTCTGCCACCGCCCTCTCCGCCTCGGCGAGGCCAAGTTTAGCCGCAGCGAGATAGCCCTCCAGCTTCTCGATCCGGCTCCTGAAGGAACGAACGCTGCCTTCGCTTTCCTCTAAGGCCTTTCCGTGGCGGTCTCTACCGTGGCGTCGGGCCTTCAGGACCTGTAGATATTCGCCTGCCTGAGTATCCAGAGCGGCGCGCTCATTGTAGATTAATTTAAAATCCACACTTAAATATATAAAAACAAGAGATATATGGGTGCAATAAAAATAGCACGAGGTGCTAATGTGAAGAGTGTGTGATCGCCAGAGACACGAGGGTCCCAAGTGGAAAATAATAGGGGGAGATGATCGCATAATACCTCAAATATGCGGGGGATGTGAGTACTCCTTTCTCTTCAAATCGGCCGGCCGACGAAGAGAGTTCTTCCTTTAATTACCCTTGCAAAAAAAAAAAGACAAACACCAATGAAGAAATTGCATTAGAATAAAGGTGAGTGTAGCATCAATTCATGATAGGAATATGTGAGCATGAAAGCATGTGCAAGAACGCACCTTAAGGGTGGTTGCCCTTAAACCCCTATGCAAAGGGTGTGGGAGATGAATGAATGCATGAATGATATAAGAATAAGGGAGATGAACAAAACGTGCAAGAGTTGCACTGCTGGAGATATTCCCAACGTGATGGTTGAGAATAGAAATTAACAGAAGAAAAATGATATAACATGCATGAACTAATGCAAAAGATAACAAAAGAAGAATCAAAAGAATAGGAGCCTGTGTTTCTGTTGGCTTTGATGATCGATGGGGAGGAAGCCTCGATGGATGAAGAGTGCACGCAGGAGAACTTCCTCCTGAGCCAGCATCAGCAACGGCAGCACCCTGCGAGAAGAGAAGAAAAAGGACAAAAGAAAAAGGAAATGCGGAGGGGAAGGAAGGGGGTCCCAACCTGACAACAGAGCCGATGGCTCTATTAAATAGATTGAAGAAAGGATAAACATGGGCAAGAGTCTTAAGAGGGAAATGATAAGAATGGGCAAGAGCCCAAACCAAGTAGGCATCTATCGAAGCAAGGACTCTCTGGGGGAAGGGCTGCGAAGCCAGAAGGTGAAACACGCCTTAGGTCAGGGCGTCAATTAATGAATTGACGACTTGACCGAAGGGCGTTTCTCAAAAACACGCCCTGCACAAGGGCGTTTCTCAAAAACCAAATTTAGCAATAAAAACTCCCCATATTTGAAAAATGTGAACCACGCCTTAAGAAAAGCCACTTTTAAAAAACACGCCCCTGAGAAGGGCGTTAATTTCAAGAGCTCAAATGGGGAAGTCGGTCAAAACTAAAAGAATTAACGCCCTCAGGTGAGGTCGTCCTTTCTTTAAGAAACGCCCTAGATTAAGTCATGTTTTAAGAAAACACGCCCTTACCCAGGTCGTAAATTCAGAAAATTCAGAAAATAGAAAAATGGGGAGAAATAGATAAAATGGGAAAGATACGCCCTAGACAAGGGCGTGTTTCAAAAACACGCCCCTGATGAGGGCGTGAATTCATAAAATAGAGATAAATGCCCAGAAAATCCAGAAAAATAGGAAAAAGGAGATAAATGGGGAAAAATAGGAGAAATTCAAAAAAAAAGTGGGAAAACCACTCAAATAAGCTGATTTGAGGGTCAAATGGGGCATCACAGAGCGATATGAAATATACTCAAAATAATGTCAATTTTGGCGTGTCTACAGCTGCCCCGCCTTGGTGTCTGCTTTGCAAGGGAGCATAGCAAGCTGAAAAGTAGATCCCAAGGTGTGATGAGACACGCAATCAACATCACTTGATGAGAATCAAATCAAAAGCTCGAGATGAAGCAGTCTCGGGAAATCCAACGAAATCAACAATGTTTGGATAAAAGGGGAGATGTGCACGCGGTGCACGAAGGAGATAAAATAAATGATCAACTTCCAACGCGGTGGAAGTACCCCAGGTCACAAACCTGCAAGTTTCACCATTGGGGAGCGGTTACCAGTCAGTGGACGTGCTGCAGCCAAGGTGGATCAAAGGAAAGGAGATTAAAAATAAGATGATAAAAATCTAAACAAGGAGCTTTCGAGAAAATCACCCAAAACAGCGACAAAATGAACTGAGGATCCAATTCGGCAAGGAAAACCTCATATCGAGAAAGATTAAGATCAATTCAACTCTCACATCAGCTTATCAAAAATGATTTTTCAACAATTGCTTCAAAGTCCTACATGAATGCATGCTGGGCTAAAGGGAAAATAACAAATGAAAATATAATATAATCAAGGATAATATTGTTAAACTGCCCAGACTGGGTCAAGAAACCAATTCTGCGAGCTGATACTAAGCCGAAGCCCGTTTATCCACGCACCAACTCGTAAAAAGGGAACCATCGTCCCCAGTCTCGGACGGCTCAACGGCCTATCCGTGTGACTAAGACTCCTCTGGAATCATCATTGTTTTTGATGAAGGGGAACTCAAATCCCAGATTTACCAAAGCCACAAGGTCCTTGATATAATCTAGTAACATATAGTAAAATGCATACAGGGAGATGGTGATAGCAATAAGCATGGGGGAACTCAGAAATGAGCTGCAAAACCGGTGGGACTTTGATGATGATGCCCAGCCGGCGGGACCAAGAGCTTCTTATCCTGCGCTCAAAAATTCATTAGCCAAGAGATAAAAAGCATAACAAGCAAGGAATAAGCATGACTCAAAGCATAGCAAACATAGCCATGAATAGCACATAGTAAGGCAAAGCATGGATAGCATGAATAGCATGGCATTGCAAAGCATCTTTATTTGTTATTTTGTCATGAGGAGACAATCTGGCTAATCAAGATTTGGAGTGGAAAGGTCAAGATCTGATGTAATGCCCATCGGCGGAGTGATCAGATGAAATTAGCAGGAGTAGATTAAAAGATTTGGAGATGAATAATAATAAGATAATCAGGAGATATGATAGGGAGATGACAATCAAAATGCCCTTGGGTGGCATGTTATGAAAATATCGGGGATAATCAATAGATTGATAGCAATAAGTGGAGAGAGGACTCATCCCGTGCTCCTGGTCCTTGCACAGTTGTTCCTGCAAAACACCATCATACAATACAATGCAAATTTTTTTTGGATTTTGAAAATATACAAATTTTTATGGAGTTTTGGAATATGCAAATTTTTATGAGTTTTGGAAATATTCAAATTTTTTGTGGAGATTGGTTTAGACATTGTTAATGCAGCATCAAGGGGTGTTTTGAACCACTAGCTAGGGGTCCTTGTTCCTTCCCTTTTCGCTAAAAACTGCCCAAAGCTGAGCGTGCATTGAAAGTGTGGCGCCCTATAACCGACCGTCTTTGATCAACGGGGCCCCTACCAAGGCCATACCCGAGAAACATTCGGTCTTGGAGGGAGAAGAGAAGAAAAATTGGGGATAAACTTTATGCAGGATGGGAGATATCAAGACTTGAATTCCTTCCGAGGTATTAAACCCTCAAAGAGGTAGTCTGTTGTGCCGGGGCTTTGTGCCTTTGATTTTTAGACCCTTGACATGCATACGACCAGGGTTTTCCCTGCGGGGACTTTGCCACTCTTGTCATGTCATAATTCATACTTTTATCAGAATTCCGACTTGATTTTCATAATAGCCCTTTTGGCTAGATGTATATCATGAAAGCTCATATGAAAACTCATATTGATGTTGATTTTGGGTCAAGACTGCCCCTATTTGAGACTCCTCTCGTATTGGGGATTACCTAGGTTGGTCATCTCACCCGTCAACCTCTTGCCCCTGCATTCGGCCGAGTAAAGAAGAGAAAAGACTTTTAGATATACTCATGGCATGGCCAAGGTAGCAACGATGTTTTAACAAAGGAGCCAGCTAAGGACGCCGTGAAGTGTGTGCGGTACCCAGCTAAGGGTTACTCTTAAACAAGCAGGGAGAGAATGTTGAATTCCCAGCGCGGGTTCTTTATCAACCAAAGTGCTGCGAAAGCAAGTCTAAAGACTCTTTTTTTTTAAAAAAAATGAGAATTCAAAATTTTAAGATAAAGGTTTAAAAACATCACTCTTAATCCTGCTAAGAAGCACTTTCTTTTGAAAATCATACGTGAAGAAATGGGGAGATGTATTATAAAAATGCTTACTTATGCCAACATGTTACCTTGCAACCTTTGTTGAAGCAACTGCTGCTAGAGGTGATCATCATGGGATTTGTCCTCTTCAGCAACAAAAAAGATTGGAAGCAAAGGATTGAAAGTGGCTTAACAAGATGGAATGGTGCCCAGACCAGACTCAGACGAAATAAGGAGAAAAGGAAGAGAGGCGAGGGCTAGAACTCCCTCACTAAGGCACAGAGACCCTGATTACATGGAACAGTCTACAAAAGAAGCGAAAAATTAGGAGGTGGAGTAAGGACTAAAGCCCCGAAAGCAGTGGGAGAAAGGGCAGATGCCCAAGGCAGTGGATGTGGAAGAAGTTGGGTCGGACCCAGAATCAGGAGGAATTAGAAGAAGAAATTGGTAGATAGAAAGAGGCGGATCCGGAGGGTCCGGAGGCTGTGGAGAATCGTGATAGGGGGAATCATCCGGAGGCTCCGGAGGGATGACCAAAGAAGGGACGCGATGCCCTGGGAAGAAATAGGGAAAAAGATGATGAAAAAGATGACGGAAAAGGAAGAAGAGAATAAAAGATATGGAGTCCCGGAGGAGCAAAAAGATGAATTGAAGGAAATATGGAAGGTCCGGAGGTTCCGGAGGAATGAAATCAGGAGGGTCGCGATGCCCTGGGAGATGATAGAGAGGATAAGACGGAGAATCTGGAGGTTTCGGAGGAACAAAATCAGGAAGGAGAAGGTGGAAAGGGGCGTCGTGCCCGAGGGAAAAGTCCGGAGGTTCCGGGGGGATGGAATCAGAAAGGGCGAGATGCCCAAAGAGGAGGGATAAAATTCCTGGAGGTTCCAGGGAAATAGCAGGAAGGGGGACGCGATGCCCCAAGGGGAGTGGACGAAAAGATGAATATGAATAAGATGGTGAATGCGGAATATCCGGCGGGGCCGGAAGGCGGGGAAGATACGGGTTTGGAAACCCGGGAAGCAGGAGATGCAATTGTATGCGAAATGATGGATGTAATGGATGCAATGAATGCATGAATGCAACAGAATGCATGAGGTGCAAGGAATATGGAGAATATGAAGGGCGAGAGAACGAGATCCTCCTCTTAACCCTGGGAATGGCCCATGAAGAAGAAGTGATAGAGATGGACGAATAGAAAGTGGAACAAATAAGGGATGGCCCCTTAGCACCAAGGTAACTGCCCCTACATGGCAGTGAACATGTACGGCCAATTGGCCCGATAAAGGAAGCTTCAATAAATGACAACCCCTTTGGAAAGCGAAGATCAACAATGTGAGGGAGTTGGAGAGTTGGAACGGGAAGCATTATGTTGCCCATTGATGGTGATGAATATGGAATGTTGAATAAAATGGGCATTCGCCCCTTGTAAATGAATTCGAAATTCGAAGGTTTGAACAAAGGGTACCCTGCCCGGCCTTCATACGGCGTTAACGCTTGGCATCTATTGAGCAACGGCGATGACTTGGCTTCTTCGACCATGCTTGGCACAATAACCCGGATTGGCATCCGGTAAATGAATTCTTGCATCTTGAATGGCACAGTCGTGGCCAAAGTCTTCTTGCCCGCCTTTTGCTTATCCTTGGCGCAAGTAGCTGCAGAAGCACGCCCCTTCCGAGTAACAAAGGGAGGTGAGGCGGAGGCGGGAGGCTCCATGGATGGTGGAGTTATAATGGAAGGTGTTGGCAAATGGGTGAGCGTAAGCGGAGGTTCAAACACGTCGAGTTTCTCCCTTTGCTCGGAAGCAGTTGGGATTGGCTCGTATGCAAAAAAAAGCGGATCCTGCTCAGGACTAACCATGGGTAAAGGCGTAAGGCTATATGGTGGAGGAATAGGCAATGTGGGTTTTAAAGGGATAATGGAAAGCCGAGGTGGCGGTAATGGGAGGCTAATTGGGGAAGGTTTAACGGTAGGCTCAATGGAGGCCGATGGTGTGGAGGTTAATGGTTTAAGGAGTGGAGGTGTAATTGATGGAGGTTTAATGGAAGGTTTAGGGGAGGTTAGTGTGAAGGTTAGTGGTGTAACTGGAGGAGGTGTAATTGATGGAGGTTTAATGGAAGGGGGAGACTCAAAATGTGCCGGTGTGGGTGATTGAAGTATCAACCCATCATCGTAACACCAGGAGGTCTCATAAATGGGGGTTGGATCGGGGATGGTTTCATCCTGAGCAGGAGGTTCATCGAATGATAGCGGAGGGAGCGGGAAATTAAGGAAACTCGGAAGGGGTGCCTGCGGAGCTTCATCATCATCGTACACTACCTCGGATTCTTCAGTTGTCAGTTCTTCCTCGCTTGGAATGCCGACATCATAATCATCTCTCCTATCCTTCCATTCTCTCTCCAACTTAGTAATCTCGTCCAAAGCGGCATGGAGAGGATTGACCGGAGTAGGAGGAACCGTGACCCTCTTTAATTGTTCCTCCATGGAAGTAATCTTATCAAAAAGAGATTGTTGGAGGGGTGTGACTTGAACGATAGAAGGTTGGCAGGGCCTTGAAGGAGGAGGGGCCGCATAAAAAGGCCGTGGAGGGGAGTTGACGGTATGACCCGTAAAAGAACCCGGATGGGCCGGATTGCAATGAATAAATGGGCCTCGGGGCCGTGAGGGAGGAGGAATAGAAGGAGGCGGGTGTCGGACCACCCGAGTAGAATGAATAGGGGGAGATGGGTAATGGGCTACCCGAATACGATTGGAAGGAGGAGGTGGGTGATGGGCCACCCGTGTAGAATTGGAGGGAGATAGGTGATGGGCCACCCGAATAGAATTGGAAGGAGGGAGAGATGCATGAGATGTACCCTCAACGGCAGCCTTAAGGGCTTGGATCTGTTGAGGGGTAAGATGATCTAATGCATGAATGATCTGGGAGACCTTCTCATCATTGGGACGAGAGGATCCCGAGGGAGCAGTGGCTCGAACTTGAGGAGGGGGACCATAAGAATGGACATTGCCCATGGGTTGGGTATGACCATGAGAATAAGCACGTGGTCCCTTGAAAGAATGGTGAGAATGCTGATTAACATGTTGAAATTGAGGATATGAAGTGCTAGGTTGTGCATCCTCATGAATTGAATTGAACATGTTTCTATCATAGTAAGCCATCAAAAATTCTCAAAAATTATGCAAATAAGCACACAAGTTGGAATGGTTACCGTGATTTTTGATTGTTTTATCCTTGGTGAATTAAGGATTTTAATAAAGTTTGGAAAGATTCACACAAGGAGAGTCCTAGTTTCAAATGAGATTTGAACTCCAATGCCAACTAAGAACTCTCACTCACCACGTATTAGGCCAACTATATCGGGACTCCAAAAGGGTACAACCTGCCCGGCGTCCGTGAGGGAATCCACGGGTGCGGGGGCTTATGGAGGCTTGGAAAAGAGATTTCCAGTCCAAAGAGACGGAATGCTCAATGGAGGGTCGTCCCGATTCCAAGAGGGTGTGTGGATCCAAATGAAGAGGAGGAGGCTCCCAAACCAAATGCAAATGAAGAATGAATGCAACAGGGGAAATCAAGCCAACCACCTAATATGATCAATCAATAAAGGCATGAATCATGATGAACAAGGCACACACACGGGTTCTATAAACCCACAGTAAAAACACGCCCTGGCTGGGGGCGCTAATAAAAAAAGACACGACTATGTGACTGTCGTGAATCAACGTGAGAGGCCCAGGGGCAGGGTAAAACGCGCCTTAGGGTGAGGCGCTATCAATAAAAGGACGCCCTGTGTAGCGGGCGTCAAATCAAGAGACGCGCCCTGATGTGGGGCGCTACTCAGTAACAGAACGCCCTGGGGCAAGGCGTGAATTCACAGACAGCAATATAAAGCAGGTAAACCCGGAAGTATGATGGAAAACGCCCTGTCAGAGGGCGTAAAATATGAAGAAGACGCCCTTGGTTAGGGCGTTAAATCAATAAAAACGCCTCTTCCAGAGGCGTGAATTCACTTTCTCCAGGAAACCTTCACGGCCGGCAGTATTAACACTCAATCACACAATCATGGCAATCAATAAAATAAGCATGCTCATCAAGAATTTTAAATAAGTGGAAATTTTAAAGAAAAATCAACAAACTGACCAATCACTTAGGGGAGGGTGTAAAACCAATGGAGGGTGCCCGAGGGGCACAAAAAGGGAGACGCACCGAGGGTGCAAATAGGGGAGATGGCACGCGCGGGTGCCTAAGGGGAAAGGGGTAATGAAAGAAGAACACAAAGTGTCCCACCGTGATCGCCAATTTGTAGATTAATTTAAAATCCACACTTAAATATATAAAAACAAGAGATATATGGGTGCAATAAAAATAGCACGAGGTGCTAATGTGGAGAGTGTGTGATCGCCAGAGACACGAGGGTCCCAAGTGGAAAATAATAGGGGGAGATGATCGCATAATACCTCAAATATGCGGGGGATGTGAGTACTCCTTTCTCTTCAAATCGGCCGGCCGACGAAGAGAGTTCTTCCTTTAATTACCCTTGCAAAAAAAAAAAAGACAAACACCAATGAAGAAATTGCATTAGAATAAAGGTGAGTGTAGCATCAATTCATGATAGGAATATGTGAGCATGAAAGCATGTGCAAGAACGCACCTTAAGGGTGGTTGCCCTTAAACCCCTATGCAAAGGGTGTGGGAGATGAATGAATGCATGAATGATATAAGAATAAGGGAGATGAACAAAACGTGCAAGAGTTGCACTGCTGGAGATATTCCCAACGTGATGGTTGAGAATAGAAATTAACAGAAGAAAAATGATATAACATGCATGAACTAATGCAAAAGATAACAAAAGAAGAATCAAAAGAATAGGAGCCTGTGTTTCTGTTGGCTTTGATGATCGATGGGGAGGAAGCCTCGATGGATGAAGAGTGCACGCAGGAGAACTTCCTCCTGAGCCAGCATCAGCAACGGCAGCACCCTGCGAGAAGAGAAGAAAAAGGACAAAAGAAAAAGGAAATGCGGAGGGGAAGGAAGGGGGTCCCAACCTGACAACAGAGCCGATGGCTCTATTAAATAGATTGAAGAAAGGATAAACATGGGCAAGAGTCTTAAGAGGGAAATGATAAGAATGGGCAAGAGCCCAAACCAAGTAGGCATCTATCGAAGCAAGGACTCTCTGGGGGAAGGGCTGCGAAGCCAGAAGGTGAAACACGCCTTAGGTCAGGGCGTCAATTAATGAATTGACGACTTGACCGAAGGGCGTTTCTCAAAAACACGCCCTGCACAAGGGCGTTTCTCAAAAACCAAATTTAGCAATAAAAACTCCCCATATTTGAAAAATGTGAACCACGCCTTAAGAAAAGCCACTTTTAAAAAACACGCCCCTGAGAAGGGCGTTAATTTCAAGAGCTCAAATGGGGAAGTCGGTCAAAACCAAAAGAATTAACGCCCTCAGGTGAGGTCGTCCTTTTTTTAAGAAATGCCCTAGATTAAGTCATGTTTTAAGAAAACACGCCCTTACCCAGGTCGTAAATTCAGAAAATTCAGAAAATAGAAAAATGGGGAGAAATAGATAAAATGGGAAAGACACGCCCTAGACAAGGGCGTGTTTCAAAAACACGCCCCTGATGAGGGCGTGAATTCATAAAATAGAGATAAATGCCCAGAAAATCCAGAAAAATAGGAAAAAGGAGATAAATGGGGAAAAATAGGAGAAATTCAAAAAAAAGTGGGAAAACCACTCAAATAAGCTGATTTGAGGGTCAAATGGGGCATCGCAGAGCGATATGAAATATACTCAAAATAATGTCAATTTTGGTGTGTCTACACTCATCAGGAGCTTGAGTCTCCAGGAATTCACGGCGTTTGACATACTTTAATAATAACAAGACCCGCCGTGACCATTCCCCCAGCGGACAGCCTAACACTTGCAGCGCCCCGGTCAACTGCGTCACAATGGCATGCACCTCTCGATATGATAAAGGCAGGTCGGCGGAGAGCATCGTCCGCAGCGTCACCAGCATCTGGCGAACTGGCGCTTCTGACGAGGTGTGACTAACTGAGGGCACGACCGGAGGAGTGAATTCCACGGTGCTGTCCACCTCCGCCCACAGGTCGGTATCTGCCGCCACTGAAGATGAAGGAAGGGCGAGGGTCAAGTCGCCCGGCCGGCGTAGCTCAACGAGAGACTCTTGGCCAACCACTGCCTGGGGAACGGAAAAGGCCATTGCCGAAGCCTCCGGTGCCCCCATCGTTTGGGGTTCCCCTGCCCCCTCTGCCTCCGTCTGGCCCGACTCTGCCACTGCTCCAAGGGGCAGGGGTGCAGGTGCCGTTACCTCGGCTAGAGGAGGAGCTTCGAGTAAGGCCGGGCCCGAAGCCGCCACCCACGAACTTCTCTCTCGCGTCTGGGACCCCTCCAGATGTGCGCGGAGCCCCGTAAATATTCACCTCAGGAGCGGGTCCTCCATCTGGGCCGGAAGCTTCGGGAAAGGCGGGAGTGGAATCATCATTCGGGGTAGACGCCCCGCTTCCACCAGTGCAGCAAGACTCGCCGCCCCTAAGTCGGAGACGAGAGCCGGCCCCTCCACCGCTATCGGGGCAACGCTTGGTCGCCGCTTGGCCACGGCCTTTCGGATACGACCAGTCGTTTTCTCCGGTTCCAGCATCGCCTGACCATGTGGAGGGAAATCAGCCATTCGCCATCCATAACAAATCATGCGAGGGCAGGAGGCGAAAAGAGATCTCGGAGCCCGCATGCTTACCTTAGCCGCTGGTACGCTACTTTCGGGCGCAATCTCCCCCTCCTCCAGAGGCTCGCCTGCCAAAGGTCCCAGCGATGCGTCCGCCTGAAGGGCCTCGAACAGAAGGGCCAGCTTGCCCATGCCAACAGCAACCCCCGCCGGGCGGTCAACCGGCGCAGTTGGAGCAGCCCTCCTGCGGCCTCCGGATTAGCTGATTCCTGCAAAGAGCAGACACAACAAAAAACGGCGTCAGTAGGCGGCCATACAGGTAGCCCTGCGCCAATGAAGCCACGCCTACGGCAGCAGCCTCCATCGAGCCGAGCGACCTAGCAAATGAAGAAGCCTTAAAGGCCAGCTCGGACGGCCCGATGCCTCAAGACGCTACCTCAGCAGGAGCCGCTTCGTCGGAAGAGTAGTCATAGTCTACCTCTTCCCCGGACGGAGACTCGACTGCCGCTGGCTCGCCCGGCACCGGCAAAGGGGCCTCCACCTCGAGCTCGACGACCGGCGCCTCCTCTCGTGGACTGGGTGAGACCGCCGTGCCGGACTTCAGCCTCTTCCGCACATACAGCTGCGTCACCGGGAGGTGCACTCGGGGGCCAAATAGCCCAGTAGTAGCTCCAGCTGCACCTGTTACAAAAAAAAACAACACGCGGGTCATGGCAAGCCCAATCGGCTCCCAAAGGATGAAAGAGGTAAAATAGGCCGACAAAGGCAGATACCTTCTTCGACCTCGGCAGACAAAGCCTTCTCCGGAGTCGCAGCCTCGCCCTCAAAGAAGAAACGCATCGTCTCCGCGCGGGGACGCAAGGCCAACTCAGGGGCGAGATCCGCCATGGACGACGCGGGCGATTGCCGAGCCTCACCAGTATCACGGCCCGGCCCGGTCTGCATGGCCGCAAATGCCTCGAAGGACGGGATAGCGACCGCCGGTGAGGCTACTGTCGTACCCAGGGCTTCTTTGGCCCGCCTCCGCTTGGCCGCCCGTTCCCCGGCCACCTTGGCAGCAGCCGGTGCCTTCTTAGCGGGCGACTGTGCCCGGGGCCTTCCCGTTGCCTGCGGCAAGGGAGCTGGAGCCGCCGCCGGGGTCGCCTCCGCTGGGACCGCAACTTCATCCATGCCAGGCGTGGGCGTGGGCTCTTCCATAGAAGCTGAAACAAAAGAAGTACCCAGGTGTCATGGCCCCACTCCAAAATAAAAAGGGAGGTGGGAGATTCAAAAAGGCATGCTAAAGAGCAGGGACGCGGACCGGCAGGTTGGCCTGGCTCGGGACGGGCAGCTTCGAATTCCTCGAAAGACGGGACTAGTGGTACCGGAGGGACAGTCGTCGGGGCTTTGGCCGCCTCCGTCTTCCTCCGCTTTGTGTCCCGCTGCTTAGCCGCCTTGGCGGCATCCACTGCTTTCTTCACGGGAGATTTTGCCCGGGGCCTTTTCGCCGCCTTGGGCATAGGAGCCGCAGTCGGGGCCAGTGGCGCGGCTTCGAAATATGCAGGCTTCTGCACAAGCCGAAGGAGATTCCGGTACGTGGCCATTTGTGTGCTATCGGGGTGGTCTGTCAGGAAGGAAGAGAGAAAGAACAGACATGCACGCATGATTAGCATCCGACCATCTGTAAAGGCCGCAATGATGGGAGACGAAGACAAAAGGAGAAAAAGAGATTAAGTACCATGAGGGCCAGTATACAGCCGCAGGGTGATCGGCCAGTAGTTCAGGGATGGCTCTTTGTCCCGACGCGCCGCCTCTCGAACGAGCCAGCACACGTCCTCGATCTTTTGACATCGATCCGTGAGGTTGGCCAGATCCGCGTGCTTCTTGGAAGAGAGGTGGCAGAAAAGATTGAAGTGGTCCATGCCCCACCCATCAGCATAATAATAGGGGATGTGCAGGCGTTTGCCCAGGATGGAGGCCGTCACATCCTCAATCTTCATTCCATTTACCCGGAGGAGGACGTATAGCCACGTGGTGTCCTTATAGTTCTCGGGCTTCCTCTCCTCCCGCCTCATGAACGTGCGGTATAGGCAGGCCAAGTCCCTCTCTGGGCGCCAGCTCTTGGCAGGGGTCCCCTCTTCCTCTATGGGGAATGGGTAGTTGATGAGCTCCAGATGGCCGCTCCCCACCCGGCACAAGTCCCGCAGCGTCTTCTCGTAATGATCCTTGGCCACCGGGGGTAGCTCCACCTTCGGCGTCGGCCTCTTGTCCCGGGCTTCTCGGCGAGCCACCAGATATGCTGCCACCTCCTTCTCCTGTCTGTTTTTGAGCCGAAGAAGATGGTCTGGCTCAATGTCAAGAACCGGCATCGGCTGCCGACTAAGGAATTTCCTCTCGGCCCCATCCCAACAATCGGTCTTGTGAAGCCGATAGAAGGCCGTCCGGCTATTCCACCACTTAATATAATCCTGGGTCACTCGGGGCACGCGACCCGGGGCTGGCACCCTGAAGGAGGCAGAGTCCGCCCGGTGGAAGAAGTCCCACCAGCTTCTAGCGTGCTCGGGAACCGCACTTCCCCGGACGTTCCGCGAAGGCAAGCCGAATTGCGCATGATAAGCAGGGATATGCTGGTCATACCCGAAGTTGCGGCCAAATCGGAAGGGGTAATACGGCTCCAGCAGTGCATTGTCTCCCTTCCGGAACACCAACACGCTCGGGCGGATAGCCAGCGCCCAATCCCTCAGCTCGGGCTCCAGCAACGGGCGCACCACGTTTTCCTGGCTGATAGGGTGGACGTACCTCTCCACCTGGTCATCCTTGCATTCCCTCTTATTATTCACGAGGGGGCTTGAATGTGCGGCCAGCGTCCAGAAATGAATGGTACCGGCTGCATCCCGGGGAACCGTGGTCAACCGGCCCCGAATATCATATATCCGCATGGAAGTGGAAGCCGGCTCTGCACTCGCGAACTCCAGCATCCTCGGCACCAGCCCCCAATCCTGAAGGACTCGCGGGGCGAACTCCGGAAACAGTGAACAAACCCACGCGTTGAAGAAATGCAGTGGGCACACGTACCGGGCCTGCCTCGGGAACTGGTGCGTGCTGATGTCTCCCAGTGCCTTATAAATCAGACAGAGCGCCGCCGGGCACAGAGAAAGTTTAACACCCCACGCCATCTGGCACGCCGGGTAGATGGCATCTGGCCGGATCACCGTCTCATCCCCGTACGGCATGGCAAATGAACACAGCCAGTACGTCAGATAGGCGGCACAGTGAGTTTGTGGGTCGACCCCCATCGGATTGGCCCCGCTCCGACGTCCCCTGGAGGGGATCTTCACATCATGCTTGGGCTTCGCACGTTTCTTGCGAGCAACAGCGGTGCCGACGCAAGGAAAATCTTCATACTGCTTCAGCCCATCATAGAAATATTCCAGCCATACCGCCATACGCACCCGTTTCCTATCCCCACGGGCGGGCTGCTTCCCCTTGTGCGACAGCTGGTACAGCTCCCGGTACGCCTTCATCAGGTACCGGTATGAATACCCCAGAGAATAATAGCCGTCCCCGTTAGTCTCGTCTTTGATCAAGTCCGGGAGGCATACTTCTTCATAAGGCTCCCCGTCAATGGGCAAGCCGCTCAGCTGGCTTAGGCTCCACAAATCAAGTGAAGTCTCTCCCTCTGCCGTGTAGAAGGTATTGGTCTCCGCACTAAATACTTCTATCATGCCGCAACAGAGACCCTTGGAGATGGGATAACCATACCGGGAAGCGTACACGCTGTGATAGATGCCAACTCGGACCAGCAACGGGGCGTAGTTGAACAGTACATATTCCGTGAACTCCACCGCCCCTTCTCGGAAGCTGTGGGCGTCTTGAAGCTTCAGCTCCCCGAACCAGCCCAGTGATAGTTCGTACTTGAACCTGATGGCCAAACAGTCCAATATGAACGGCTCCTCCCTATAACCCCATTTCAGGGGAGCCAAGA
Source organism: Amorphophallus konjac (assembly GCA_022559845.1). NCBI lineage: Eukaryota > Viridiplantae > Streptophyta > Magnoliopsida > Alismatales > Araceae > Amorphophallus > Amorphophallus konjac. The sequence goes on along the minus strand of CM040127.1, from coordinate 18,420,660 downwards.
ATAAACCAAATCGGGGCGACTCGCCATGCACCTTCCCCGCAGACATGTCCCACCTTGCTGGCGTGAACTGAGGGGCTCGCACCAATTTATCTTCAGCCGGCAGCACCCCTTCGATCCCCAGGACTGGCTTCCATTCCCGGGCTTCTCCCACCAGATACATCGGAATGCTCCTGGGGACGCTGTACAGCAGACTGTCTCGGGCATGCAGGATCGCCCGCTCGGCCGCCTTTATGACGCGATAATCTCGCCCCTCTCGAGAGCGCAAATGCTTCAGAAATCGAACGAGGTGCCTATCTTTCGGGAAATCCTTCCTGTATTCTTCAGTGGCCCGATCGAATGTGAAGCCGCTTTCAACTCTGACGAGTCTGCGGACGTCCATGCTTTCACAGTCAGACCCCGATGACTCAGCCAAGGCGGCAATCTCCGCGTGCTCTCGATCTAGGTCCTCCACATTGAGCCATGTGACTGCCGGCACGGGACCCCGCGGGATGAGGTCGGCACCGACGGCGGCAGCAGGGGCAGAAGAACCACTTGGGGCGGCCATTTGTCTGCAAAGATACACAAATAAGAAGATCAGAATAGATCACAAGTAAAAGGACTGTGAAGGGGCGTTGCTACAAGTTAGATGAATAAATATTGCCGATTTCTGACGAAATTTCGGCAGAGTTTCCCCTAGGCCAGAGGCGTAAGGGAAAACACGGGTGCGCGTCCACAAGGAGTGACGGCCCCAACAAAGTCATGGTGGGCCCCGAGAGGCAACACCAGAAGTCCACCGGTCAAAAGTCTTCTTCCCATGGCTTAAGGCTTCTTCAATAGCACACTGCCCAGTGCCTTCCCCGGCACACCCTGCGGTTGCCCCCACCGGCACACTACACTGGGTGCCTTCCCCGGCACGCCCACAGGTGCCTCCCACGGCACACCCACATACGCCTTCCCCGGCACGCCCTCAGTGCCTCCCCGGCACGCTCCCTGGTGCCGCCTTCGCCGGCACGGCCCATTAAGGCTTCCCCGGCACACCGCTTCCTCTCCTCCCCGGCACGCCCCTCGGCCTCTTCGCCGGCACAGCCTGTCGCCTCCCTGCCCGGCACACTCCGAGTGCCTCTCACCGGCACACCCTACTACGGCTTCACCGGCACACGCCCAAGTGGCCTTCCCCGGTACGCTCGGAAGCGCATCCCAACCCGACGCACCCTGAGGAGGAGCTTCCTCGGCACGCTCCGAAGGCCCCTCGCCGGCACGCCCATGAGGTCCTCCCCGGCACACCTGCGACGCCGCTCCCCGGCACGCCCTAGAAGGCTTCCGCCGGCATGCCTGCAACCCCTTCTCCCCGGCACGCTCAGTCCGCCAGTGCAACCGGCGGCGTCCCACAGCAAAAAAAAAGAAAGGGGAAGAAGATGGAGGAAGAAGAGAAGAGGGGAGAAGAGGAGAAGAAGGAGAAGGGGGGGAGGAGATAGAGGGAAAGACGGAGGAGGGGGGGGTGCGATCCTCCCCGCCGCCGACGACGGTCCAAAGGAAAAAGAAGGGAGAAGAGGAGAAGGTAAGAGAGGAAGGAGAAGGAGAGAGAAGAGGGGGGCCCACGGTGGTGCCCTCACCACGGCGACGGCGACAACGGCAACGACGCAGGCGGTGGCCGGCGACGGAGAAGACGGAGTAAAGAAAGGGGGGGGAGCGCTTCGCCCCTTCGGTCACCAAGGAAGAGAGAGAGAGAGAGAGAGGGAAGAGGGGCGCTTCGAAACGGCTGACCGTTCGAAACGCCCCCGCCCCCCTTTTATACAAAAAAGAAGAAAGAAAAAGGGGGGGAAATAAAAGGAAGAGCGAATAAAAAGGGAGAGAGAAGAAAAGTGGAGAAAAAGGAAAAGAAAAGAAAAGGAGAGAATAAAAAAGGGGGGAAGAAAAGAGAGCGGGGAAGATAAAAAAGGAATAAAAGAGGGGAGAAAATATAAAAAAAAGAAAGGAGAAAAAAAATAATAAGAGAGATGAAAATAGAGAGAGATAAAAAGGGAATAAAGAGGGGAAGAGAAAGGAGGGAAATGTAAGGAGAAAATAAAAGAAGAAACGAAGGAAGGGAAAGCAAAAAGAAAATAAATATGTGTAATATATATATATACATATTAAATAAATATATACATATATATATACACCCAGGTATGTACACACACTTACATGTCCATCCGCTCACCTATACGGAAGAGTAAGTCGACAACACACAATAATGAATGTCCCCGGGGAAGACATCCCGTCCCCACGATCCCGGTCAGACGAACGTCCACACCAGCAAAGACGACTCTACCCCTGTGGCTATGCCCTTGTCGTAGTGTCACTACCCTACCACCAAAACAAGCCCGTCTCTGGCACATCGCCTCGGGCCTCAGCTACCACCCACGCCATACGATATCGCCATCACGGGCCTTACGCCTGGATCGGTAGAACCTCTATCCTTGCGTTGGCATTAGCCCCTTGCCAACGAATAAGTCCCTTTCCGGCGCAAGGCCCCGTACCCTAGCCGCCCACTCTGTACGAATATGGCCGTTACGGACCCTACGTCCGAATCGGCACGAACTCTCCCGTTGCGCTTGCATTGTCTTCTTGCCAACGAATGAGCCCTACCGTCCGGTGCAAGGCTTCGTGCCCTAGCCGACACTTGCATATCACTCACTCAAAAAAAAAGAAAATAAAATAAAATGGGGTTAAAAATAGAGATATCCCGCCGGACTTTCCCCTATGTGGGGACAAGGGTAAAAATGGCAATAACCCGGCTGTGGCGAAAACCCGAAAGGGCGCTACGGGCAAAATTGGGTACCCCGCCACGTGAAAACCCGAAAGGGCGCGTGGGCAAAAGCAAGAGGGGGCCGGTACCGGCGAAAACCCGAAAGGGCGCTTGTATCGGTAATATGGTACAAAAAGAAAGAAGAACAAGAAAAGACGAAGATATCAACAAAGCATGTCGGTTCTCGGCATCCTGTCGGCACTGACGAAGAGACCAAGAGACCAAGAGACCAACAAAACATGCCAGTTCCCGGCATCTCGTCGGCACTGGCGAAGAGACCAAGAGATCAACAAAGCATGTCAGTTCCCGGCATCCTGTCGGCACCGACGAAGAGACTAAGAGACAACAAACCAGTTCAGTTCCCGGCATCTTGTCGGCACTGACGAAGAAACCAAGAGACCAACAAAACATGCCAGTTCCCGGCATCTCGTCGGCACTGGCGAAGAGACCAAGAGATCAACAAAGCATGTCAGTTCCCGGCGTCCTGTCGGCACTGATGAATAGACAAAGAGACAACAGACCAGGCCAGCTCCCGACACCCTGTCGGCACTGGCGAAGAGACAAAGAGAGAACAGACCAGGCCAGCTGCCGACACCCCGTCGGCACTGGCGAAGAGACAAAGAGAACAACAGACCAGGCCAGCTCCCGACGCCCTGTCGGTACGGGCGAAGAGACCAAGAGACCAAGAGACCAACAAAACATGCCAGTTCCCGGCATCTCGTCGGCACTGGCGAAGAGACCAAGAGATCAACAAAGCATGTCAGTTCCCGGCATCCTGTCGGCACCGACGAAGAGACTAAGAGACAACAAACCAGGTCAGTTCCCGGCATCTTGTCGGCACTGACGAAGAAACCAAGAGACCAACAAAACATGCCAGTTCCCGGCATCTCGTCGGCACTGGCGAAGAGACCAAGAGATCAACAAAGCATGTCAGTTCCCGGCGTCCTGTCGGCACTGATGAATAGACAAAGAGACAACAGACCAGGCCAGCTCCCGACACCCTGTCGGCACTGGCGAAGAGACAAAGAGAGAACAGACCAGGCCAGCTGCCGACACCCCGTCGGCACTGGCGAAGAGACAAAGAGAACAACAGACCAGGCCAGCTCCCGACGCCCTGTCGGCACGGGCGAAGAGACCAAGAGAACAAGAGACCAGGTCAGTTCCCGGCACCCTGTCGGCACTGACGAAGAGACAACACACTGCTTCAGTTCCCGGCATTCCGTCGGCACTGATGAAGAGACCAACATACTACCTCAGCTCCCGACGCTCCGTCGGCACTAACAAAGAGACCAACAAACAACAAACCAGGTCGGCTCTCGACACCCCGCCGCCATCGACAAAGAGAGAAGAGACGGAGACACCCGCGGGCACCGCCCGGCTCATCCTTCGCCTGCGATACCCGTGGGTGGGGGGCATTTGTGGACACCGAAAATTGCACATCCAAGTGTCATGTTCGGCCCAGCATCAACAACGGCGCCGAGTGAAGAAACCCCGGAGAAATCAAGCACAAAAGGCCCCACAGTCCGTGGGCCCCAAAGGAAATCAAACGGGCCATGACTCGTGTCCGCGACGGGCTCAGAACGGGCCCCAAATACACACCCCCCCCCGGGGGTGCTCAGCGGCACAGCCCAAGGCTGCTCAGCGGCACAGCCCAAGGCTGTTCAACGGTACGCCCCCAGGTGGGTTCACCGGCACACCCCCTTGGGTGCTCAGCGGCACAGCCCAAGGCTGCTCAGCGGCATGCCCCCAGGTGGGTTCACCGGCACACCCCTTTGGGTGTTCAGCGGCACACTCCCTGGGGCTCAGCGGCACGCCCCCGGGTGGGTTCACCGGCACACCCCAAAGGGCCTCCAGCGGCACGCCCTGGAAAGCCTTCAGCGGCACACCCTGCCGCGGCCTTCGCCGGCACACCCCTATGGGGGTTCACCGGCACACCCCAAGGGGGGACCTTCAACGGTACGCCCCCAGGTGGCTTCACCGGCACGCCCCCTCTGGGTGTTCAACGGCACGCCCTGCAGGGGCTTCAGCGGCACGTCCTGCAGGCCCTTCAGTGGCACAGCCCTTTGAGGCTTCAGCGGTACGGCCTTTGGGGCCTTCAACGGCACGCCCAAAGGGGTCTTCAGCGGTACAGCCTACAAAGGCTTCAGCGGCAGGCCTTTTTGGCTCTTCAGCGGCACAGCGGTGAAGTTCTTTCAACGGGCGACGTGAGGCCCACGCCCTACGCATCCTTGGCGCGCAGTGGAGCCGTCTGAGGTGGCAGCCGATCGTTGGGCCACGCAGGCTACCCCACTGACAGCCAGGACGGAGGGGAGTCAAACCCCATCATCACGGGCTGCTTCCCGCCCTCGACAGCCATGCTCGAGGGCTCCCCGCTGCTGAGGGTATAAAAGACGCCCGTCTTCCACAGAGAAAAGGACGGAGAGAGGCAGAGGAAGAGGAGAACGGAAGAAGAAGGAGGGCGAAGGAGGAGGCAGACGCACAGAGACAGACGGGGAGACACACAACACACACCGGAGAAAGAAGAGAAGAAGAGGCCCTCCCGGCCTGAGCTCCGTCCGACGGCCACCGGGAAGAAACAAGAGTAAGAGAGAGAGAGCTTGTTGTATTGGGGGAAAGGGTTGGGGATAGCGGCCGATGTCTTAGGCCCGGATGTCTTCTTCCCTCTTGTATCCCATTCCTCCTGGCGTTCTTGGTCTTTCTTACTCTTGTCCATGGCCCCATTTGGGGAGTTTGCTTTTGCCATATGTATGAAGGGCCTCGCCCTCTTGATTCTCATGAATGAAAACCACCCTCTCCGGGTTTCTTTTCGATCTTCGATGTTTTAGGCTAGGCTTTGCGGGCTTTTTTGACGGACAATCCGTTCCTCCCTCTGTCTCCTTATTCCTCCGGCGTCTTTAGGGTCCTCCACGTCGATGTAGGTTTCCCCCTTCTGTTGGCCTTGGCTCCGTGAGCTCCTCACTCATTCCCTTCTATGGCCATCTACCGTGTTCCCGAGCTTGAGGAGAAGGGGAGGTACCCTTCTTTCCTCCCAACCACCCAGTTACTAATGGGCCACTCCCGGCCTTGAAATCCCCCCATCTTTATTCCTCTTTTCCTGAACAGCCACCAAGTACCCCCCCCAGTTGCTAACACCCCTTTTAAGCCTCTCAGCGGTGCACCTTTCCGGCCTTTGGCCGGCACACCTTTCCAGCCCTCAGCGGCACGCCCAGATCAGCCCTCAGCGGCACGCCCAGATCAGCCTTCAGCGGTGCGCCCACCCTTGGCCTTCAGCGGCACACCCTGTTCAGCCTCCAACGGCACACCCTGTTCAGCCTTCAGCGGCACACCCTGTTCAGCCTTCAGCGGCACACCCCCTGTTCAGCCCTCAGCGGCACACCCCCTGTTCAGCCCTCAGCGGCACGCCCTTCAGTCCCTCAGCTTACTCCTTGTCCAGTCCCAGTCCAGGTCCCTTAGATGTCTTCGGTCTGTCGTTCTCCTTCGCGTTTTCCGAGTCTCTATAAAGGTGTTGCCCCCCCCCCCCCCCCCCGGGGGCCCACCTCCAGTTGTCGGGTTCCGCCACATCATGTGGGCGCGTTCCCTGTATCTCCCTTACGCCCTGGGTCAAGGGGAGATGCTGCCGAATTTTTGTGAGGAACTAATAAACAATTAAAAGAGGCAAAAGGAGGCGACAAACAAGCAAGATAACCGACGAAGCTTTCCAACCCATCGAACCACTGCCGGCATCACGACGAGAACTAAACCGAGTTAACTAACCACTCGGCAGCCCGAGCCTCCGACCCACAAGAAAAGAGATCGAACCGAACAAAGAGAGCAAAACACGGGAGGAATTTTGTATAAAACTACACGAAATTTAAGATAAGAAGAAAAGAAAAGCCTTAAAATAAATAATCGAAAACTGATCGAGCCTCCACCCTCACGCCCCATTGACCTTCAGCGGTACGCCCCTTTGGCCCTCAGCGGCACGCCCTCATTGGCCTTCAGCGGCACGCTCCCTTGGCCTTCAGCGGTACACCCCTTTCAGCCCTTCAGCGGTACACTCCCCCATTGACCTTCAGCGGCACGTCCCTTTGGCCCTCAGCGGCACGCCCTCATTGGCCTTCAGCGGCACGCTCCCTTGGCCTTCAGCGGTACACCCCTTTCAGCCCTTCAGCGGTACACTCCCCCATTGACCTTCAGCGGCACGTCCCTTTGGCCCCCAGCGGCACGCCCTCATTGGCCTTCAGCGGCACGCTCCCTTGGCCTTCAGCGGTACACTCCCCCTTTCAACCCTTCAGCGGTACACTCCCCCTTTCAACCCTTCAGCGGCACACTCCCCCTGAGCCTCCCGGCGGCACACTCCCCCTTTTGCTGCCCTTCAGCGGTACGCCCCTACCTTCCCTTCGCCGGCACACTACAGGCATGCATATATACATCACGATAAGGGCATTAATAATGGCAAATAAATTAATAAAAAATGACGTTAACTAAAGAACTCCGAATGCGTAATATTAATCACAATAAAAGAGGTGGGAGGGGTAATAAAAAAATAATAAATAACAAACAAATGATAATGATAAGAATAATCATGAATGAAAGAAGAGAAATCACCCCGGACAAAGGTATGGATGAACAATAAGCATCAAATCAGAAATCCCAGAAGATATAACTAAGAAAACCCCAAACAAAAGACATCAAGACTCACACTGCAGCCCCTACCTCTCCCCGTGACCCGGGGCAAAAGGAACAACAACGTTGCCCCTTTAGGTCGAGCCCGAGTCTCGGGAATTCCCCCGATATGGCCGGGCTTTGATCTAACCTCGGGCCGACATCCTAATCGGACCGGATTTGTTTTCTCTTTCCGGATACCTTCCGAATCCTCATTGAAATTGCCATATTCTCGGCAGACATTTGGAGGGATCTACCTCGGTTTTCTCATTATGACGATGCCACGGACTTGTGTCCGAATACAAAAGGTCTACGAGTGGCCAACACAGCCGACAGTTTATGGCCTTAATACCACTTTCAGTGTGACCCATCCCTATCTCTCTCGCATAATTAGTATTATTCTTTTCGGCCGCAGGGCCCCTAATTTTGGCAATTAATCAAGGGTATTCCCTCGTATGGGGGATGTAAATGACGTCGTGACCTTCATGGCGCGACGGGATTCGGTCCCGACACGAACCACACAATCGTCTGACGAAGTCAGATCGAGCGCACCATGGGCTCTCCGGAGCCCGAATAAATTGTCACTCCGGTGACTGGCACGCCCACGCACTTAATAAAACCAACAGACGAACCGGAACAACAGTTTAACGGAAAGTGCGTCCACAACACCACAGCAATTGAGTTTACAACACCCATAACTTCTATCTGGCACTCTTCACCATGCTCCCACACCCGCCACCGCATCCGCCACTCATAGGCTTGCAGCCATTGGCATGCACAGCCTCGCCGCACTTGATGTCGCATCCAGAGCCACACCCCCCGCCCTTCTCTGGTTGACCTGCGTCAGTTTTCATGGATGGGTGCAATGCCTGATCATCCAAATTGCCTCCATCCGCTTTCTCGTCTGACACAACAGGTCTGACACAACAGCCTCCGCAACATTTTCGACACTTGGGATGAAGAAATTGTGGCCCTCCTTCTTCATGTTTGCAAGTATGAATGCCAGCAAGATTTCGGGCAACAAGAACCAGTCGTCGCCGGCCTGTTCATCATGAGAAGGAACATGATGTCTCATCAGCATCAAATCAGGTGGACCAACGCATCAATGGAGTTAAAAGCTGCATACCTTGACAAAGCCAGACTTCACATTGAGCAGGGCCACGGCCTTGCCTTATGGATCCGTTGAGGAGAATCCTACGGTTGTTATGAAGTCATTCTCGTTTTTCCGATGCTTTATACAGGTTCTGGGTTCGAACTCCAGCTTTCTACCCAAGTAGAGTCTCATCTATTTAAAAACAACGGAGTTACTTTTAGGCGGAGAATAATAATGTGTAGAACTGTAGCTTATTTGGAGAATTCAAATAAGTCATCACTAAGGTCTGGATGAAATCCTAGAGGAGGTTCATCAGCTTCCGGAAAAGCACACATTGGGCAGTGCGTCTGCGGCGAGGCTCTGCGATGGCCGGTGGGATGTCGGCGGTGGGGCGTCTGCGTCGACCGGTGGGGCGTCTGCGTCGACCGGTGGGACGTCTGCGGCTGGGGCCTCTGCGACTGGGACAGTCCTCTAGAGGCCTTGCGGTGGGGCGTCTGCGGCGATCCGTGAGGGAAGTCCGCAGATTGCAATGGCGGTGGGGCGTCTGCGACTGCGTATGGGGGCGGTGGGGTGTGCGGTGGCAGGCGGTAGGGTGAAGGGTTTCACAGGGAGAGGGTTATGATAAGAGTAGTTTATGATTTTCAACTTTTTTTAACGGGAGGATGGAATATTCCATCAAATATCCAACTATTTTAATGTCGATGAACTACATGGGCCTTTCTGCTAGAGTTACATGATTTTAAGTACTTTTTAAATAATAATAAGATTTTAAGGATTAAAAAATAATTTGTCATATTTGTAGGGACTAATATGCAAAAAACCCTATTAATTAGGCGCTGCCACTTCATGTTTCAAGAAGATTTTTTTATTTACTAAGTTTCTATCGTTAGTTTAGGTTTTAATTTAACATAAAAAATTAATATGGAATATGAGGAGTCATCATGTCCTTATCATTTAATGATATTAATTAAATATTAATATAACTTTTAAAAGTCGAAAAGATTTCGATTCTATCTCTCTAACTTTTAATATGATATTTGATATCATGATAAAAGTTGAGGAGAATAGATATAAGTCATTTTAAAATAATTTATGTCTAGTCTTATTCTCACGTACGTTTGGTACATAAGGGATGAAATGGAGTTAGAAAAATGAGGATAAGTCATTCCAACAAAAAGTTGGAATGATTTTTTCCCGTTTCTAACCCCAAAATCGGGGTTAACTCTGTTTCTCTTAATTTAATTTATCCCCGTCTATTTTAATCATACCAAATGTAGAATAGAATTAGAGCGGGAATATCCCTGCTCTAATCTGATACCAAACAGCCCCTGAGCATTTATTCCATTGAAAGTGAGTACGTGCAAAAGAGTAGAAGGAACAAAGCAAATCTTAGTGCTGGTTTAATACACCTATCCTTTTCCTGCCGGATGTTACCCTAATTAACTACCCGGAAATCTATATATGGGCATGCTCTCTGGGATGTGCGTCCCTCTCAGTACTGTAGGTGCGTGCCACGGCCCCAACCACCCAACAACTTGTCCTCGTAAAAAATCCCAACCGCCCAACAACGTCTGTTTGTGAAAAATCTCTCTTTTCAGGCTGCATGCACTTCGGTGCCGGGATGCGTCGTCCCTCTCACCGGCTTAATTAATTATCACCCATGACAACCGAGCAATAAATAAATCCGGAATGTGCCACGGTCACTTTTGAATGGGGCCTTATTCCGTCACAAATATTTGGTTAATATTATTTTATTAATTAAACTATAAGTATGGGGTTAATTCTTCACTAATTCGTAATAATTTAATTATCAGAATAAGATTGGCTCTAATTCGTCGCTAACATATCTGTCGATACATATGTCGCCGCCTCGCCTCTATATTTCATCCCTAATAGGTAATATTCGTTGTCAATCGTAGGCTAATCTGTCGAATGATAAATTTATTCTTATATTAATTTCAGTAGCAGTCGCATACTTCCGTCAATATATAAAACCGTCGGTAAAATTCGTCTCTAATCCTCTGCTACTTCGTCAATGCGTCTGTCGTTAATATGTTTTTAAAATTTTTAAAAATACGTATCTATTGCTTGCACTTCTACTTCTGCGCGGAGTGTGGCCACCTCCGTGTAGCCGTGTTCTACGACATCCCGTAGCTCTTGGGATGCAAACTAACAAGCACCGTACGTATCTGGGTGCTCCAATACTCGGAAGTTCTATCTTTCATGTGAACCTCAGTAGCTGCGGTGGAGAATCATGCTGTCCGTAGCCGTGATCAATAACCACTATATATTTTGATTGATGGAGTGCTGAGTGATATTATATATATGTGGAGGGGAAGGATTTAGGTGGAGGGGAAGAAATTAATAAGGACGTGACAGGGAAATAATTAAGAGGGGACGTCCTCCCTGTGATACAAACAGATGCAGACAGAAGCTGGAAGAATGGAAAGATAAGGAATTCCCACCCAGTGTATTGTGTTTGGAAATATGCATGCATGCTCACGTATATATAGTAAACAGCTTCTGTGAAGTAGAAAGCCCTTTAATGCACTTTCTCATTACCATCAAGTAAAACATGCATGCTGATATGTAGGCTCCAAGCTTGAAACACTCGGATAGCAAAATTGTCCATGATCATTTCCCTAGCTAGCTCTCGAGTTTAAGATGTATAATTACACAGACCTCTCGAGCAATTTCCAAACCCATTCATGTTCTGCCACCATGCATGCACCTCTCTTTCCATCTTTAATTCTTATTGTTAGGTCAGGCAATTAATTATTTGGGACATGCAGGCGGGTTAATTATAGAGCCGCGTACAACACTCCTACACTTACTAGAAAAACAAAAACTGTGTGTGTGCGCTCTGCAAACCTGTGCAGTTAACAAATCTCTAGCTAGTCACGCGGATCGTGCCATTAATGTGTGTTCTTCTACAGGTCATGGGCGTGAGTGGAATACCGAGAACGATCCCTCTAGATTTTCAGTACGTAGTTCTGGCTGTCTCCTTTGCTAGCCAAATGATTTTTCTTGGCTCTCCCAACATATAACCGATCTGCCGACATGAACATGCATTCCGTTTTAAAGATCCGGGTCCTCCAATTAAGATCGAAATAGGTTGAAGGATGATGAAGCAGAAGGGGAAGTAGAGCAGACGAATGCCTGAAAGCTAGCTATTAATTTATGAGGTGCGCAGTGGAAGGCAGCAGAAAAGCTGAATCACCCCCACCGATGTGACAACTAGTTAGCGGAGCAGAGTAATCCGATGACCATGACTGCTTCCTCGGTGACGTCAATTGGCATGGCATCACAGGAGAAGCGCAATTATATCATTTTTCTTTATCACCCTTCTAGTTTTCTTCGAATCTGGTTGTTCATTGTAAATTAATTATAGTGAGTCTCGAATTGTACCCGGACTCAAGATTACTCAAGAGGCATCAAGTTTAAGTCCAATGTCCAACTTCATCTCAGTCATCATGATGATCAAATAATTAAAATGAAAGTGACGTTAGCGAATGTTGGAAACCATGGCATCATTTCATTACTTCCTACATTAAACTCATCATTTTTTAAGGCCATTCTTCTATGGTTGAGTTTGAAATACAGTAGAGGATAATATTCTATACAAAATTATATTTAAACCTCGACATGTATTTTGACCCGAATAAATTAGTGGGTCACGCGTAAATGATTTAACCGTTCGGGTTGACCCATATCCTGTAAGATTAGAACCGCTCACATCAATATTACATATCGCCATAGAATTTTAATGTACCTTAAGTTAGAAATATAAATGATACACTCTAATACATATCGTAAAAATAAAAATCAAGTGCATTAAACAAGCACTAAGATTTTTCTTTGTTCCTTCTATTCTTTTGCACGTACTCACTTAGAGAATAAATCCTAAGACTTAGAAGTTAGAAAGGTAGAATCTAAATCTTTTCAACTTTCAAAAGTTATATCGATATTTAGTTAATACCATTAAATGATAAGGCCACGAAGACTCCCCAATCTTCATCTTCTATATTTTTTTATGCTAAATTAAAATCTAAACTAATGATTGAAACTTAAAAAATTAAAAATATATCTCGCACCCAACTAAAACACACTGGTTTTATCGAGTTGGGTCAGGTTAACTAAATTTGATCAATTTTTAAGTCTTGGACGGTCTAGTCAATGTTTTAACCCAATTTTGAGATCGGGTGATGAGTTAGTCGGTCCGACCGATAGATCCAAGTTGAGTTTTAAAACAGTGATTCTATATATTTTGAGCAGGGAAATGAGGAAGCCTTCTTTATCTATTTGGAGGAGAAGGGGAAAAAAAGGTCCTAATACATCTGGAGGATGGGAATAATGTGGTCGCTTTCTTTATCCATGTCAATGAGCCATTAGTTAAATTATTGAAGCTGATGTCTGGTCCTGAAAGATTAAAGGAAGAGATGCCAAAAGAGTTAGTGAGTGAGTTTCTCGTCTGATAAAGAACCAATTACTTAAGCTCACTGAAACTTTCTGGCTGCTCTATATATCTTTCCTTGAAAACGGAGCTCGACCTGCCAGAACTGTTCATGTCACAAGAAGTTTGTATTAATAAAAAAAATCTTCTTGAAACATGAAGCGGCAGTTCACACCCACTCCTTGCCGCTCCAACTTGAGTTGACACGTGACACTCCAACAAACTGTAATTATTCCTTGTACAATCATGAGAATCTGCTGGTTTTAAAGCGTTGAAACAAACTGTAATTATTCCTTGCTGCTCCAATTTAAGTTGGCACATGCACACTGCAACAAACTGTACGTATACCTACGGTTTTGAACTATAGGTATGGCTATCAAAACCATAGGTGAATCTTTTACCTCCTGCTCGTACCTATGGTTGGAGACATAGGGCTTGCTCTCCTGACTATGGTCGATACCTACCCGTTCTTAAACCGTAGGTATAGGCCGGTCTTTTCCTAAAGTTCGGAACCGTAGGCATATTCCAAAAAAATCGTTGGAAGAAAATCATCTTCACACACAAATTTTAACCGTAAGTACGTAAGAATAAGTATTAGTGTCAGTTTCTGATAACTATAGGAATTAGAATTAGAGTCGGTTAATAAAAACCGTAGGTAATTATTTTTAATATCTATTTATTATGTGCACGCTCATCACCTATGTACATTCATGGACTCACACGTATTACCTCTTGTATATTCATGCACTCACATTCAGCACATCAACATCAACAAAGAACTCGGCCATCTAAACTCCAATACCATCGTATCAACATCAACAGAGAATTTGGGTATGCATGTGTTCATGACCACTTGGCATGCACGTTGAATGCCCGTAATGTTCTAAAGCTCAGAACTGCACGTCTAAATTCTGTCATATGCGACACGGAACAAAGGCAGGCATCTACACCAAAGACAGCACCCCCAAGCCTGGTACTGCGGTCACCACATGGACTGTCCCCGTCCTCACCGTTCCTGCACGGCCCGCCAGTTAGCCCAACAATATGAACTAGAATATAAATAAGTAAACAGGCATGCAGCCTGCGAAAAGCTCTATAAATTTCCCCAGCATGCTCTATAAATTTCTTGGTAGTTAGGATAACATCAGTGGAGCTAGGCAGGAGAAGGTAATTAAGAGGATCACAGGAGAAGAGTGATGAGGAAGAAGGGGGAAAGGATGAAGGGTGGGGGGGAGAGATCGAGTGTGTGAGTAGATGAGGGAGGAGATGGATAAAACCCTGGAGAGGCTGGAGATAGACGAGGAGGATGACCATGAGAGACAAGATATGGCTGTTCCGCTCCTAGTTAACATCACCATGTTGTTTATTCCTTTGATCATGGCATCACTCTCTGGCTCTTTTTCTTCATCTATCTCTCTCTCTCTCTCTCTCTCTCTCTCTCTCTTGTGAAGGGATCTAACTATTAGGACATGGGGGCCTGCCACAACAGGAGAAGACTAGAGGACTTGCACAATACCCTTCACTGTTTTTTTTTTTCCAAGATGACTTGATCAAAGTAAGAAAACAACATGGTGATGTTAACCAGAAGGGGAGCAGCCATACCTCGTCTCTCTCAAGGTCATCCTCCTTGTCGAACTCCAGCCTCTTCAGGGTTTTATCCATCTCCTCCCTCATCTACTCGCACACTCGATCTCTCCTCACCACCCTTCAGCCTTTCCCCCTTCTTCCTCATCACTCCTCTCCTCCTGTGATCCTCGTAATTACCTTCTCCTGCCAGCTCCACTCACGCTATCCTAACTATACCCGGAAATTTATAAGACATGCTCTGGGATGTGCGTCCCTCTCAGTACTGGAGATGCGTATCACGTCCCAACCACCCAACAACTTGTGTTCGTAAAAAATCCCAACCACCCAACAACTTTTGTCTGTGAAAAATCTCTCTTTTAAGGGTGCATGCACTTTGGTGCCGGGATGCGTCCCTCCCAACCTTGCAATAAATCCGGAATGTGCCACGGCCACTTTTGAATGGCCTTATTCCGTCACAAATGCTTGGTTAATATTATTTTATCAATTAAACTATAATTATGACGTTAATTCTTCACTAATTCGTACTAATTTAGTTAATTATCAGAATAAGATCGACTCCAATTCGTCGCTAATACATCTGTCGATCCGTCGTCGCTTCTATATTTCATCTCTAAAAGATAACATCTCCGTAATCGATCTGTCCCTTAAGAAATTTATTTTTATATTAATTTCAGTAGCGATCAAAAAGACATAATTAAAATCTGTATCTAATCCTCCACTAATCTTTCATTAATTCTTTTAAAAAGTAAATAAAATTGATCAAATTAGCTACGTAAAATATTAATTGTCACTAATATTTTTTTATTTTTCAAAATACGTATCCATTGTTCGTAATTCTATTGAGTGGCCACCTTAATTCGTGAAGCCGTACCACAGCTCTACTTGGGATGCAAACCAGCACCGGGGGTGCTCTAATACTCGAAGTTCTTCTCTGGAGAATGAATTACCTCGGTAGCTACACGGCTCTTTGGCACGCAAACAAGCACCGTATCTAATTAAGTGCTCCAATACTCGAAGTTCTTCTTTATGAACCTCGGTAGCCGCGGTTGAATCATGTTGTCTGTAGCTGTGATCATCACCACTGTTTTGATGGAGTGCTGATTGATATCTTTTATGGCTACTGATATGATATCAGTGTTATCATAATCGGATCAAATCGATCAGTCAAATCAGTTCGCGAATCGATTCAGGAATCGATTTGATTAAATTTGGTCCGATCTAATATTAAAAAATCAGATGAATCGGACGAACCGCAGTTCGACCGGTGAACCGGTCTGAACCGATCTGATCCGATTCATCTTTTAAAACAGAAAAAAGTAAACATAAAAATATTTATATTTTTAAATAATATTTATGTGTGAATAAAATTATCTTATTATTATTGATTTAGTATTATTTATCATTTTATATTAAATATATTTAAATTTTAAAATTTTAAATGAGCATATATGTCAATTGTGAAGAGTGAAGATCAATAGAATATTACAAAATTTTAAGGTCAATTTATTTAACCGTGTTATTATTATTTTATTACTTGTATAGTTATATAATCACGATTCGTGAGTAATAATTATGCATGTATGTTATTTTATTTTAATTATTATATCTTATTATCTTAAATTATAGAATTAGGTCGGACTATATATCAATATTACGATGACGTCACATTTTAAATCGATTCAATTAAATGATCTAATCGATTCGAACTGAATTAATTCATTGACCACCTCGGACACCTATTCTATTTTGATAACATTATCTGATATCAAATGATGCAGAGACAGAAACAGTCAGAAAAACGGTTCCCCTTTTTCCTTCTCAAAGAACAAGAGTGAGGGGCGAACAAACCAAAATTGGCATTCGTCCTCCATTAAGAGGGTCGGTAACCTTACCTACCTCAGACAAAAAGACTTGAAACAAATTCCTACCAAAACAACAAACTCTTACTTTGGATAGATAGACTCTTTTAGGGCAACTTTGAGAATCGAGTACCGGGCTACCGTAATCGACTCCGAAGGGTCGGTTATGGTACCCGACCCTGGTTAAACTTGTTCTGTGAGAGGGAGGGTGGGCGGAGGCGAGGTGTCGACTAACCGGTGGACAACTTCGTTCTCAAAGTCGGCCTTATTGTGGGTAACCAACGCTAGCTAGGTGGCTAACAAACTAAGAAATTCAAACGAAAGCATCCCGCAAAAATCCTGCCAACTCATCCTCTTTTGCGCCCAGAGTCTTCGGCGCAATTCTCATCACGATCCCCCCTTTCCGGGGGCCGCTCCTCTCTCGCCCTAGCCACGCACAATTACACATACCAGCCGCATCAAAGGATATATGATCATCTAACACGAGGGCCTTTATGTCGCGATTTGGCCCAACACATCTCCTACTCAAAGGTCACAAATTAAGATTCCTTAATTCTCATCTTCCATATTTTATCATATTAGATTAAAATCTTAATTAACGACAGAAACTTAGAAATTAAATAAAAAATATGTCTCGGATCTAGCTGAGAAACACTGATTTTATCAGGTTGCATCAGGTTTATCGAGTTTGGTCGGTTTTTAGACCTTGGGCAGTCTAGTCATTGTTTTAACCCAATTTTAGGATCGGGTGATGGGTTAACCCGTCCAACCGACCGATCCAGACTGAGTTTTAAAACATTAATTCTATATATTCTGAGCGGGAAACGAGGAAACAAGGAAACCTTCTTTATCTATTAGGTGGAGACGAGTTACCCGTCTAACGTGCTATTAGTCCACGCACTAGCGCGTGGGCCCCACCCAACAAGTTCCTTAAATGTTCCTTAAATACTCACGTGTCCTTCCCCATAAAGTTATTTATTACCCTTAACTTATTATTTGTCCCTCTTAATGTAAGGGTGACAACTAAGAGTGACAGATAACCAATTAAGGGTGACAAATATCTTTTGTACATTGGAAAATTGAATTTGTATAAACAGATGGGGAAATAGGGTGGATAAATAGCTATCTAAGGGTGACAAAAAGATATCTAAGGAGGACAAATAGATAACTCATGTCAGATTTTGTGTATTCCTAAGGCGATGAATGTAATTCCCAATGCTATAAGGACGACAAATAGTTATCTAACGGTGAAAAATAACTATTTAAGAGAGACAAATAGCTATTTAAGGGGGATAAATAACTATTCTCGAGCTGACGAATGAGATTTCCAATACTAGGTAAGAGTGACAAATAACTATCTAAGGGAGACAAATAACCATCCAAGAGAGATAAATAGACATCTAAGGGTGACAAATAACTATTTAGGGGGGATAATAGCCAACTACTGTCAGATTTTGTGTATTCCTGAGATGATGAACGGAATTTCCAATGCTGTCGAAGGGTGACAAATAGTCATCTCTAAGAGGGACAAATAGTCATCTAAAAGTGACAAATACTTGAACAAGGGTGATAAATATTTGAAATAGCGTCACGACGGCGGAACAGTGCGGGTAGATACGTTACCTCGGGAATACGTAAAATCTGACAGAGGTCGCAAGATGTATGTATTATTTTTCGTACGTGGACCAATAATATTTCTAGACGACTATTCTAGCGAAACGTTACTACCCCACCACACGTGCAATAAACATTTCTCTGCATTTGGAGGATGCGAATAATGTGGTGGCTTTCTGTATCCATGCCAACGAGCCATTAGTGAAATTATTGAAACTGATGCCTGGTCCTGAAAGATCAAAGGAAGAGATGCCAAAAGAGTGAGTGAGTGAGTTTCTCGTCTGATGAAGAACCAATTAATTAAGCTCACCGAAACTTTCTGGCTGCTCTATATATGTATATATGTTTACTTGAAAACGGAGCTCGACCTGCCAGAACTGTTAATAATAATAATAATAATAAACCTTCTTGAAACATGAAGGGGCAGTGCGTAATTATTAATATCTGGCTTGGTATGTATAGACAGCTGAATTGGGCTCTTTCTCTTACTCAGCATTTGCCCTTGTGCTTCTTTATTCACACCCACTCCTTGCCGCTCCAACTCAAGTTGACATGCGACACACACCAACAAACAAACTGCACCTATATATACCTTGTGATATCATAAGAATCTGCTGATTTTAAAGGGTTGCTCGTTCTCTGATTAACTTTATAGTTATGCATGATCCATGTTCTCCTTTCGAAAGTTTTAAAAAACATTCTATATTGTTTTTATATAATAAAACTTTTAAGCGTAAAAAGATTCTTGAAAATATTTTGGATCGGCTTAAGCTAATTTGAGTATTCAAAGATTTGTGAATTACATATTCATTGAATATAAACATAGCATCATTAAAATGCATTAAAATAAAAAATAACTTTGAAATAAATTAAAAGACTCGTGCTGAATATGCAATTACCACACACCAATATTCAGATAAATTATAAATATGCTTATAATTTTTTTTTCTAGCCTTGCAACTTCTGAAAATTTGACTCTTTTTGGTTAGCACGTGACTCCCGACTTCTTTTGATTGCTTGTTATTGCGACTAATTAGTTAGAAAATTAATAAAATATAATTATAATTTAATAAATTATCATAATAAAAATTATTATTGAATTAAAAATAAATATTAACTAAAATTAATATAAATAAATAAAAATGACAAGATCATGTTATTTGGACACATCTATCTTTAATTTAATTTTTTAAAAAATATTTTTTTGATTAATTACGTTTCTTGATTGACAACATTGTGAAATGATACTAAACTTATCAACTCTACATAGATGACCCACTATTATTTTATGTAATATAACTTTTACAGTGTGGTAGGAAGAAAATTTGCAACGAAATGATCTTTTGATGGTCGCTAAGTGAGTGTCCCAATAATTTGCGACACAATCACCCTCTACATAATATTTTTTTAATCTTGTTTATTGGTTTTTTTCCTATGTTTCTTTGTATTATAGATTTTAAAACTTATATTTGTTATTTATTTATTTGTTTTATTTCTTTACTTTTACATCAATTTATCCTTTATGTACATGAATGTTGATGACTAGATTCTTCGTCTATCTTAGGCTGTGTATATTTTTAATACATACGTTACAAAAGTAGGTTCATTTTTGTTTAGAAATATAATTCCTAAAATAATTTGACCTTTTAACCACAATAGGGTTGTTGTAATAATTTTAAAAAATGTAAAACATTCACGACTATACATTTTTTACGATAAAAGAGATTGTTATAAATGTGATTAAAATACTTAATAATTACTCTTATTTTTTAGTCAATACATAGTTTAACAATAAAAATATTTGTTATAATAATTTATAGTCACAAAATGATTTGTAGTAAAAGAATCTATTAACAACAAAAGCAATTGTTATTCAAAATTTGATCAAATATTGAACATGAATTTTATGACAAGTTCAAGTTTTTTTATCTCAAATATCGGTTCTGTCTCATAATGACATAAGAGAAGACGTCTCGAAAAAATCTTGGGGGATCGGGTTCGGTGACTTATGAAAACTTTTCATGTATATAATCTATTTCTAAGAAAAGTTTAATTTTTGTACTTATCACTTAATTTTACAAACAGATTGTTTTAATTGATAATTTAATTTTACAAAATAAAGAGTAATAATAACAATAACAAATCTATTCAAGTGCAGGAGAGATAGAGAGATAGAGAGAGAGTCCGAGGGAGATGTATAGATAGAGAGAGAGAAATCCGGGGGGAGAGAGAGCTCAAGGGAGCCAAAACAAAGAGAGAAGGGAGAGAGGAAGAAAAAAAATCAAGAGATGGAGAGAGAGAGACAAGAGGAGAAAGAGAGAGAGAGAGGGAGGGGAGGGATCAGATCCCTCCCCTCCCCTCCCTCTCTCTCTCTCTCTCTCTCTCTCACGCATATAGTCATACATCTATGATGGAGAGAGAGAGAGAGAGAGAGATGTGGAAGCGAGAGGGGAGAAGATCTCAACCTCAAAGATTTTGTTTCTTGCAAATGTTGAAGAGACAGATGTTGGAGAAATTTCGGATATCTCATAAGAGATGATAAATCATAAATAAATTTTTGATTGCTATCGTGCATGTATAACAATGACATTTTCTTTATTGTTATAAATTGCAAGGTGAGATTGCCGAGTATAGAAAAGGTGTGTAACACAAGTTACATGCATGCATGGAAAAGGCTTAATTATAAAATTGAAGAGACACATATAAAGGGGATCGGATTACATGAGCATACGGCATCACCTACAGATTGACTACTGCATGAGATGGGGCCACATCAGCGACTTGCGCCCTCCCTCGCCTCTCCATTACAACTGTCCCCTCAAGTCTCCGTCCCCCTCCTGCCCATCCCACCTTGAAATAGTAGTGGCGGCCCTCGGGCCCTTCTTCCTCCGCACCAACGGGCCCCTGCCACCTCCAGTCCCCTTTGTTAGCACAGCCAGACTACGTGGAGGGCACCTCCATGTTGCTAATTGGGGGGGGGGGGGGGGGCGGAGGTGACGATGGCGCCGGAGTATAGGTTGCCGGACGGTCATGGGTAGTGTGTAGATGGCCAAAGGTGCAGGGGCACACCGGTGGCTGCTGCAAATTACTACCATTGCACTTGGTGGATGGGAAATCTAGGAGGGCTTTGTCGTCGCTGGTCGAGAGGGGCTCACTAGCACCAAATATGGTGAGGTTTGCTGGCCATGGCTGCCATCGTTGCAGGAGAACGATAGGGAACCATAGCTGGATCTAGGAGCGTAGACAAGGATCCCGTGGGAGGTGGGAGATAGGGGTGTTCGTAATTAAGTCTAAATCAAAAAATCAAATTGAGCCGTCCGATTTGATTCGGTCCGAAGTCGAATTCGATTAGGTTCAATTTCTTCCCATCTGAAATTGAATCAAATTAAATAAATCTAATTTATTATTTATATTTATTAAAATTATATATTATAAATATATTTAAAAAATTTATTACATACACGTATAAATATATAAAATATACCTATTTTATTTTATATACATACAAGTCATTAAATTTATATATATTATAATAAAATATGAAAATTCGATTTGAATCAAATCAAAATGAATTTGTTCGATTTAATTCAATTTTATGATAAAATTTGATTTGATTCGATTTAAAAGAAAATACTCTTAAATTGAATCGATTTGAACCACGAAAATCCCTAGTGGGAGCGAGGGGCAAGGCTTCTAAAGGGAGAGGGGAAAGACGGAACACATTGGAGGGCACACGTTATTGACATGACATTATCATGTATCTTGGTCACACTATAGGTGATGCGACATCGCCATGTAATTTGAATCGTGGTGTTAAAAAGTCTCGAGATCATTGCAAGATGCTTTACGTAAGTCTTGTAATACATGTAAGCCTTGAGACACAAAGAACTGTTAAGCCTCGCTAGTTTAGAAAAATAATATCAAAACCATCGAAAGAGTTAGGAATAATACTAGTTTTCGTATGTTAACGCTATCACAACAATTAATGATGTATCCATGTTGCCTCTCATGGGGGGAGAGACTAGCCCACCTTCCTCTCTTACAGAGGGTTTAAGCAGTGGGGACAAAAGGACGTGGGTGGCGGTTAAGAGATGGCACACTACTGGACATCCCACTAAACCATTACAGGCCCATTAATGCCTACTCTTAAAACTGCCAACCCAGGCTTATTAAAACCAACTAACACCCCCCCTATTGGATTCTAACTTTAGCCCATTAATTCTTATACATTGCCCCATTAAAGCCCGTGGTTTTTGATTCTCCAACATTCAAGTGTGAACTTTATTTAATTGTCAAAAAATTACCCTATATTTTTACCATCCTTGCACCTTTAACGGGTTAAAAGTAGTTAATGTATTACAGTTCATTTTTTAATAAAATACTGACTGAGTTCAATCATGTGTGCGCATGTGGAGGTGTGAAATAACCATTAGGTGTGGAACAAGTATCTCTTGATAAATTTTAAGAAGAGTAGTATCTACAGTAAGACAAAGTTTGTGTCAAATAAAAAAAGAGGCATTATTCTTTAGGGGTCGATTTGTTATTAGAATAGGGTTTCTCATCCAATGAAAGAGAAAATATGGCCCCCACTTCCAATCTCACACACATGTGCACTTACCCGACCTCGGATAAGGTATTCGACCCTCTGAGGTCGAATACCTTACTCTACCCATTTTTCAAACTGCCGCTAGAAAAACATAAGTGCAACGAAATTCAATATCCATATTAAATAAAAAAGAAACAGATGGTTCAATTAATAGTCCCAAAAATAATGGGAAACTTTGGGAACAATATAATATAGATCTAATATTGCCTGTTTTTCTCTCCATAGGGATCAAGATCAAATAAATGTTGATCCTTTTTCTCTTGAATAAAGGCATAGGAAAACATATAATGGATTCCCCAATTGAAGGGATATTTTTTAGAAATCTGTACTTTTGTTTTTCCCTCTACATAACATTGGTTCCCATGTAGACTAATTAGAGAAAAGTTTACAACACTTGCTGCAACTGCAAACCCTATCTTACAGCGAATATTTCTCATAAATTTTTTGATCGATTGGATCGGGTTCCATAGACCCAAGTTGGCCCGTCTCTCTCTCTCTCTCAAAGTTTACAACACTTGTTGCAACTGCAAACCCTACTTATGGGGAATATTTCTCATAAATTTTGATCGACTGGATCGGGTTCCACAGACCCAAGTTGGTCTCTCTCTCTCTCTCTCTCTCTCTCTCTCTCTCTCTCTCTCTCTCACACACACACACACACACACACACAGAGAGAGAGAGAGAGAGACACACACACATGTTTCATGTGGAGAGAATTAGTTCCTTATTAAACATTCTATAGCTTAGTTTCCTTGAAATAGATATTAGAAAACAATCATGGCACAAAGTTTGGCAATTAATACTTTAATAGCGTATCTGACATGCCATCTTTATTCTTTAGTAAACTTAACTTTTCTTATCCAAGCGCTTCTTTCATTAATTTGTAATCTAGACATGACTTGAGATTTGCATCAGGCCTATATGATCATATTACTTTCTTTTACAACTTGGATTATCATGATACAGATGCTTAGAGGTGGCTTACAATCTTCTTCATGGAAGTATATGTCCCCACCGATGAAATTAGAACTCCCATCAACATGATCACAATAATGACTGCGGATTCAACTCTGCACCTCCTTGCACCCTTGAAAATCTTAAGATAGCATATGCACGGCAGCAATATAGAAGCCGAGGTGCTTAAGAAAGACCCAGTAAGTGCCATAAGATATCCAAAGAATGGTAATGTCAGGGCAACAATCATTGTGCTCAAGACCAATAGCGTCCTTACTAGATGGAGATGAACTTAAACTTGGGTGCAACAAACCACTCTTCAATTGTAGAAGCTATCGGCGTAACCAACAAAGCATACTTTGTGATCGGATTGATGAGAGTGGTGTAGATTGCGACCTTCGAGCCAAGCAATCGAGCAGGGAGGTTTAAAGTGATCTGAGATTTGACACTTGGTCCGTACATCAAATACCCAAATATAGCCATTGATCCATAGTTGAGAGTGCAAAGAATGAAGCACACGAGCAACATCTACAATGGCAAATAAATTTATGGTTAGCTAACATTTACATTTGCAAAAGACATATAGCATGTTAGTGTTGCAGTCAAAGAATAATAAAATTAAATAATGCACTGGTTTTATTTTATTTGAAATAAGGAATATTAACATTTGAGTCCTTTCATACTTACCTCTGTTTGAATGCAATGTTACTATCTTATCTTTTTTCAATTTAATATATGGGATAGTGACAAAAAAGTTTATACTATAAAACCTTTTTCCTTATCCATTTTTCACCTTGTATGTTCAATCTAGCAAGCTAACATGCCATAATTCTATATTTAGACTACTTAAATTACCAAAAGCTTAGAAAAGTTTTAAAGAGAAATTGTGAGAAGTCAGTTGTATCATCAACTACATACGTTGTTGCCTTAGATAAAAGAAGGAAAAGAAAATATGAAAATCATCAATAATTAAGAAGATCAAGGCCAAGAATAAATGGACAGTCGGTGAAATCCACATAGAGTAGGCCCCACCATTGGACATTTAAGCTAATGACCTGGATGCTTTGATGCTTATCATAGCCCAATTGAAAGGTTTGCAAAAGAAAGAAAAAAAAGGTGTTATGACAATGGTCTAACAAATACTAATGCAGGGCAACAACATGACTTACTTTGGAGAACATGGTCTTATCCTTCATGGATGTATATATTGTGGGGAACACCGCATGACCACTGTAGCAAAAAACATACAAGCTCATAGCCGTAGGAAATCCACCCCTCCTAAAAAGGGTTCCTCTCTCGTGGAACCCTACTCCATCTATAGCGCCAACCCATAGAACGCAGGCTAGCAATATTAGAGAAGCTACAACTCCTCCAAAGGATACATAAGCGAGCACTCCAAGACTCCTCAACCATGTAGTTGGCAGAACAATCATGGCTGCCAATAGGATGAAGATTTGCCTTCCACTGATCCCAATACCAGAGATCTTGAAGTTGGTGTTTGGGAAGAGTTTCTCCATGTTGTCGCCCTCCATGATCAAGAACTCGATAGCCACAAGATATAATTCGAGGTACATGAAGGTGGCTACGATGATTCTACCCTTGCGCCCAAAGGCAAGTTCCCCAACATCGGGATAGGTCTTGACGAGGATGTTGGAGTCCATGCATCGCCGGAGAAGGATCCCAGTGTAGTAGCAGATGGTGGCGATGAGAAATAAGAGTGGTAAACTTAGCCAGCCTCCTTCAGATAGCGCATACGGGACTGATAATATCCCTACACCTGAAGAGAGGAAGATAATTAATCAAGAATATCAATTTATCTTAAAAGATAGCAAGGTGAGATTGCCATGTAAAGAAAAAGAGTGCAAAACATGCTACATGCATGTATGGAAGAGGTTTTAGAAATGAAGAGACACATATAAAATGGTTCAGATTACATGACCATATTGCATTGGCTGCAGCACGACCAATGCACGAGATGGCACCATGTCAACAACATGCACCCCCTCCCATGCATTGTATCCCCTTGCCTCTCGATCACAACCATCCCATCATGTCTCCTCCCCCGTCCCAACCATCTCACCTTAGAGTAGTAGCAGTGGCCCATCTCGCCTTCTTCCTCCACTAGCAAGTCCATGCACCTCTGATACCCTTTGTTAGTGCTACCATGACATGACATAGAGGGCACCTCTAGCACCTTCTTGTTGCTAATTGGAGGGAGGGAGGGAGGGGTATTCCAAGGGGGAGAAAAATACTAAAGCAAAGGGTGATAGACGGCCCTGGCAACGTGCAAAAAAATTAAATAGCCAGAGCAAAGTTTGATGGATCGATCCAATCCACTATGTACTGCACATGTTGGATCTTGCCAGTGCGGAACTGGCACAACGATACAGACACAGTACAGTGCCAAGGTCGCTAGCAACTCGGAGGAGGAGGAGGAGGAGGCGGCGGCGAAGAAGCCAGCTTGAGAAATAGAGAGAAATGGAGTTGTTGGGAGGAGGCTGGTGGAGGGTGTTGCAAGGTGGAGGCTGTGGAGCCGCTGGGTAGAGGTTGGTGGAGGTCATGGAGCCATTGAGCAGAGGCGCTGCAAGCCTGAGAGGGTGACGCCATCCGGGGGGGGCATAAGGAGCAGCAGCAGCCAGGATCGACGCGAGAGAGGGTTGAGGGTGCCATCTAGTGGCTTGTCGGAGGGGGTTGAACTGTGGAGGGAAGAAGAAGAAGAAGAAAGAGGGTGGGAGAGGGCAGCGATTCGGAGCAGAGGGGGCTTGCGATTTAGGGTTTGACTTGTAAGGTGAAAAGTTATACATGAACCCTATAGATTGCGGTTGTTGTTATTTCAAGTTTAATATATTTTTATTAAAAAATCTTTTTATAAAAAAATTGCTCTTAATTCGATACAATACCATAGTGTACCCGATCGTACCATACAAAAAACTGGCATGGCGGAGTAGAGATCAATCTGTTAAAACTTGGTCCAGAGGTGTAGGGGCTCACTGGTGGCTGCTACAAGTCACTGACGTTGCTCTCTGTGGGTGGGAGGGGGGATTCTACAGGGAGGATGGCGGCGCTAGAGTGGTGTGCGATCAGGGCAATCCAAATCTAGGAGGCCTTCATCGCCGCTAGTCAATCTTAGAGGGATTCACTAGCACCAAACATGGAGAGGTTTGCAGGCCATGGCTGCCAAGAGGGAACCATGGTTGGATCGGGGAGTACAGATGGGGCTCCTGTGGGGGGTGGGAGGGAGGGAGGGAGGGAGGGGGAGAGGCCGCAAAAGGGAGAGGGCAAAGGCACAACACATGGGAGGGCACATGTTGCATGACATGAAGTTATCCAGTGCATTGTGACGTGTCATGCTCATGTAATCAGAACATTCCAAGCCCCATGTTACGTGCTTGCGGACTGTTCATGAGGCGAATGAGAGCCGTCTTGTCCCATCTTTTCACATTTGCAGTTGCAAATTTCCCAAGAAAATAGGGATTAATCATGAGAAATATTTTCACAAAAAATAAAATAATAAAATAATACCAAAAAGAAGGAACATGCATTTAAAATGGCAAAAATTACATTTGCTTACATCCTCACCTGAAAGAGAGGAGTGATGGGGGCACGAGTGCGTCGTCGTGTAGAGAGGAAAGACATAGGTACGTAGTGGGGTAGGAAAGAGAGTTTGGAGAAAAGAGAATATTCCTCGAATATGAAACATATGTTCCTAACTAATATGTTCTCAGATTTGCAAAACATGTGAATGTTTGATGGAGAAACAGAAAACGAGGAACCCTCCACCCTCTCTCGCGTGATTTGTACATGCATGTGCATCTCTCTCTCTCTCTCTCTCTCTCTCTCTCTCTCACACACACACACACACACACACATCCGTGAATGGAGAAAGACGCATAAAGAAATGATCCATGTGAATGGGGGGAGGGGGATGTTTGAGTAAGCATGGAGGTGAGACCTGAAAGGGCATTGAGTCCATTGAAGCAAGTCCTGAGGAAGGTCGCTCCCTTCCGAGGAGGCAGTTCGGCTCCTTCCATGTTTGTCTACCCTGTCCTAGAGCCCCTTACGATCAATGAGGAGGGTTACCTTCCCCAAATGCGATTGGAGAAGGATTTATAGTGTTGCAGATGGAGCAGGCGTGTTGCTCTGGATTGGTATGAAGACGGAAAAAAGGGCCGGGAGGGAGAAAAGGGGGAAAAAGATGAGGCCGCCGATGGTGAGGATGAGTAGATAATCATTTCAAACAAAGAGTATCCGTGAAAGGTTAAGATAGATGGGGAGAGAAATCGAGAGAGAGAGGGGAGGAAATAATTAAAGGCCATATATAGCGCTCTTTCCACTGATTGGCCTCCTTGCCAGTTCCAAGTCATTGATCACCAAATTGTGCCATGCTTGGCCACCTTTAACGCACAGGTGTTTGGGGGGAGCCCTCCACAGGATATGCACTTAATTTGATGCAAGATAACTTCTCACTGCATGCATTCCCGAAGTCAATTAGGGGACAATTAAAGTGACCCCCCCCCCCCCTTAAAGCTAAGTTGTCCCTCTCACTGGAAGTGCATATCATCTTTGAGAAAGACAAACTTTGCATGGCTCATGCAACGTACGTGATAGACATTCTTTTCGGAAAAGAAAAGATTCCGGAATGCATGCTGATTCTCTACGTCTTGCCGATCGATGTCCATTTGTAAAGTGACTTCCGCAATGGTCTATTATTATGGGAGCTATTTGCTACCTCCTTGTCATTTCCATTCTAATAAAAGAAAAAGCTCCGCCAGAGTCGTATAAGATGGACACTGGCTAGCCATGCATGGTCCCCGCGGGGAGTCATCCAGCGGTCCTCCAATTAAAATTGCGAGGGGTTAAAGGATCGATGATGAAGAAGAAGAAGGGAAACAGAACAGGTGAAGCTTGGTCTAAAAGCTAGCTATGAGGTGCACAGCGGAAAGGCAGCAAAAAGCTGAATTATCCAAAGCATGTGATAACTAGCTAGTGGAGCAGAGTAATCCGGCCGTGGACCATAAATATATATATATATATATATATATATATATATGGCTGCTTATTCCTCGGTTACGTCAATTAGCATCACAGGAAAACCCCCCATAAAGGAGGATCGAGGGGCTGCATGACGTGCACCTCCCCAATTACTGTAATGCCCACTTATCCATGTCTGGAAGCCCTCCAATCATTCAGGCTTTTGGGAAAGTGTCCCTTGGTGGATTGCTAGACTAAAATTTGCACAAGCATTTGATTGTGATTCACCAGCTACTTGCGCGCACGAGATTCCCATATGGTGCGCAGTACTTAACGCAATGTAGCCATCCATGCAGTTGAGTCCGCAACCGTCCAACATCATTCTAGCGAGACAATTGGACGGTTCGGATTAATTTTGTGTATACGTACCTATGGCCGGCAGGAGGTGGGGGGGAGGAGGGGGGGACAGCATGTATGGCTGAGGATTTGTCTAGTCGAGCCTACTGAATCACCTTTCAAAATTGAAACACCTTTCAGATGAAAGATTTGAGTATTAAAAAAATGGGGCTAGCTAGTGGTGCCACTCCCTGGACGTTCCAAGTGACTGCTCGGCTAGAGGCGGGCGTGAGTGGATTACCGAGGCCTCCCTAGCTTTAATAGTTCCATTAGTTCTGGCTCCGTAGCCAAATGGTTTTTCTTTCTTGGCCTTTTTAGCATGCAGCATGAACAGCTAATTAACATACATAATCCATTGCTCTTTGGCAAATTATTGTCCTGTAGATGTATGTTTCTAATTAAGTAGATATCGTTTACCGTCAGAGCAAAGAGTTAGCTAGGTAATTAATTACAAAGGAACTCCCACCACGTATGTGTGTCTTTGAAAATATGCATGCTAACGTAGTAACAGCTTTTGTGATGTAGAATATATACGCTTTAATTGAGTCCAGCTGGAAGCAAGATCTGATAAATTTAAGATCGCCGTAAACATTGATCATCAATTAGCTTCACATGACTATCTAAGTAAAATATGATGACGCACGTGGGCTCCAAGCTTGAAACACTCGGGCAGCAAAATTGCCCATAATCATATCTGTTATATATATAACACTTGAAATTTGTAGGTTGGGATCGAGCGAGAGTGTTTTGAGTAGCAACGATCAGGGATTAATTCAGTAGGCGAGCCGAGCGTCAATATTGCCAGCAGGCGTTGTAGGGCTTCCTCTTGTTCTAGGGCCAGAGCATCCAGCGTCGAGGCTGAATCTTCCTTGATACTTGGAGAAGCCGGGGAAGAGAGAGGGCTCTGAAAGAAGAGTTGAGCGATTGAGCCGAGAGCTTCTCTGCACAGAAGAAGCAGCCAAGGGGTTGAAGAAGAAAATAAAAGAAAGCATAAATTGTCTGTTGAAGAAAATAAAGGGAAATTAAGTCATAAGAAAGAAATCGTAGAAGTAAGAAACTCAATTTCTTCAGTTTTGTATTTCTTCTGTTTGGGCCGCAAGAACATTATGGAAACGGAAGAAAAAGCCTTCCCACAAAATACAAAACACTTTCCCCTAAAAAAAAAAAATCAAAAGGAGCTTCCTCTTTCTGCCTCCCATCTAACGTGCCTTTCACCCCTGTGAATAGTGCAATTCATAGGATTTTTTTTTCATGCGTTTCTTGGGGAGGGAGACGAGGACGTTGGCTCTACGTCAATGAGACTCACGTCAAAAAAATTAAAAAAAATAATTGCATCACCTGTGCGATGCAGCAACTCGTTGCACCGCAAGTATTACTCAAGCTAAAAAACTTAAATTTGGCCATTCAAAAAAGCCAAAAAAATACTCTTATTGCTCCTATACCCAAAATCTAAACATATTTACACATGCATCCCTATTTAAAGCTTTTGAAAAGTTAGTATCATGCAGATTGCTTCAAAAATCAAAACCCAACTATTGAAAAGTGCTTAATATTTATGAATATATCCTTGCTTTAGCATTTGGGGGAGTGAGGAGAGATTAGCACCGCTAGCTAGGGAGATGGGGGAAGCGTCTATGAGCAGGGCAGGGGAGGGGGCCAAGACGGGGGGAAGAGTAGCTGGGGAGGAGAGAGCGGCATTGTCAGTGTAGGATAGGGGGGAGACGTCTGTGCAAGTAAGGAGGGGGAGGGGCCGTGCCGTAGAGAAAGTGGGGGTTGGGAGCCGGAGGGGGAGAGGGGCCCGGAGGGGGGAGGAATGCCGCCGGCTAAGGAGAGTAGTTGATCAGCAGGGAGGGGGGGGCTTTGTTAGAGGGGGAGAGCGGGTCGGGAGGGGGTGTAGCATCTCTGTGGGCAAGAGGGGAGGGAGGCTCGCTGGAGGGGGAGACCAGGAAAGGGGCCTGCTCGTCGGATGGGGAGAGGGGGGACCGAACTCTCTCTCTATCTCTCTGTCTCTCACACACAAAATCAGTGTATTTTGGGTATTTCGCATACCCTAACGACTTACATAGCAAATTCTCTCGAATATTCGCTTGGTGTAAACGATAGGGAACCACAGGGGCATAACTATAATCATTCTAAGTAAATCAAGGATATTTTTGATAATATGTTTAAATGAGTGATTTATTTGATATAACCACTATTTATAGGGGTATTTATGCAAAAAAAAACCTTGCAAATATATGCCTTCTTGTCATATGTACCTAATTTAAAAAATATTATGTGTATACCCCTGATCTGGAAATCTATAGAATGATCCAGAATTATACTTCTCATAACTATGGTACCCTGCTAAAATATTAATTATATTTACTCTCCTATATTGATAACAATAGCATACACATTTAATTTCTATAAATATATATATTTATGTTTATATCCATAATTATTGTTCAATTCTTACGTAGTTGTTCATACTTGCATAATTAGTTATTTGTTCGCAAACTAAAGCAAGATAAGAACAAATTGGCAAACTTTTTGCAAAGGAATGGTAGAATTAATCAACATAAATCTTAAATTAATTTTTGGTATGATGCTTAGGTTTATGATTCAGTTAAGCGATTCAATTTTTAGAATGATTGTAATCAGAATGGCCAACAAACCCATTGCTTCAGAACTAGCAAAATTGGACAAACTAAATGGAACTAACTGCGATATATATGTGGCATCGAAAAATAAGATATGAACTTATCCATGACAACATAAAATATGTTATTGACACTAGTACTCCAGAAGCCTATGAAAAATATACGGAACTGGACAAGAAAAGAAATGAGATGGTTGACAAATGAAAAGAACGCTAAGAGCCTCATGCTCATGTTCATAGAGAATTTAACCTTTTTGAAACTTATATCACCTCCAATAAATTGTGAAAAGTTATCAAGGGGAAGTATGACATCAAAATTTAGGTGAATACTCAACTCCTACTTCATAGTTACAATACATGTAAGATGCAAGAAGGTGAGAGTGTGACTGATCATCATAGTTGTCAAGACGACAAGGCGACCCAAGGCATTCACGGGATCCCTAAGCGCGTAGGCGACAAGGCGTTCGCTTAGGCGTCGCCTAGGCGACACTTCGACTACTAATTAAAAAATTAAAAATATATATCCTCCAATATATAAATCAAGAATAAAAAATGTGAAAAATATAAAAAAATAAATTACATGAAGAAACTATTGTAATTAAATTATGTGACAATTATAGAAAACTAAGTTGCATCAACAAATTACAAAAAATTTTGAAGTAAATGCAAAAGATTCAAAAGTAAATGTAAAAAGTTCAAAAAAATTACAAAATAATATAATAACATCAAGAAAAATATAAAAAAGAAAGAGTTAAATGTACATAACAAGGTCGGATCCGGTTCGGACAGGTCAAGGTTGGCCCCGCCTTGGCGCCTAGCCCGCCTAGGCGACCGCCTAGGTCGCCTTTTCCAGTATGAATAAGGCGCTACAATGCCTTGCCCTTTCAAGAGCGCCTAGGTGCCTTGCCCTTTCAAGAGCGCCTAGGCGACGCCTAGGCGCCCTCCTTGACAACTATCCTGAGCATGTCAACAGAATGATTATGTCATGACTAAGGACATATCCGTGGTTGAAAATGAAATTTTAGAGAAGATACAAGTGACAACTATATTGAATAGTCTGCCAGCATCACTTGATATAGTTGTTACAATGTTAAGAATGAGTGGTTCCATTCTCAGTGTTACAAATTTATCAATTGGATTAGCAATTGGGTAAGGTATAATTGTTAGGAAAAAGTAACTAGAGATGAATCTGCAAGAGATCAATGATGTACACCATAAGCTCACTAGTCAGAATTGCCCTCTTAGAGCACACAAGGCACAATTTAAGGCCAACAAGTTTCAAGAAAAATGAAAAATAATTTCTCATGGTGCTTACTACACTTGTAGGAAGTTCATCCACTTTAAAATAAAATGTCCCAAAAAGTAAAAGAATGAGGATGTGAACATATACCCGAAATATAGAGGAGCAAGAAATAGTGAATTTGTCTGCTTCACTGAATGTAACACTATGAAGTCCGATTCTAATGAATGGTGAGTCGATTCAAGTGGATGATCATGTAGTTTCCAAGGTAGTTATGAAGGGGATATCTTGCCTAATATGACGCATGTTCGGATTATGCCCCTTTAATCAAGCGTGGTTCGAATCGGAGTAGGAACCGTGCTCCCCCGTCATTAAGGTTATATATCTGAGAGGACATTGATGCCTTGAGCTACGAGGGTCATTAACTCATGGCTATAACAAAGGGATGACTGTGCCTGCAGAAGTTAGGCTCTGCCTTGTGTCCTGAAGTCTGAGTTGGAGTGGCAGAGGGTTCAACAACATAAGGATGAAGATGGTTACGAGATGTCATGTGCTGTGCATTGTATGGTACGTCAAGGAAGGTAATGACAAAGTTTGGTGATAGACTACCCATCATTCAGGCCATGCGGTTGTGGAGTGGCGTAAGGCCAAACCATTTAATGCAATTCTCATATTTCAAAATTGGGCGAGACGTATGCCCTAATCAGGTTCCTTGGAGGAGAGCTCGAGGGTTAGGGACATAGCATGGCGAAACATCCACCACCTTGGCACTTGGCAGGGCTCTCGTGGATGGCATGGGAGATATTGGTGGGGTGGAGGCCATGATGAAGAAGAGTGGAGAAGATATAGTGTGTGCGCACACGCACGCACACGCGCGCGCGCACGCACGCACGCACGCACACACACACACAGAGTTGGCATGGCAGTGGTGAGGATCAAAAGAAGACGCT
Source organism: Amorphophallus konjac (assembly GCA_022559845.1). NCBI lineage: Eukaryota > Viridiplantae > Streptophyta > Magnoliopsida > Alismatales > Araceae > Amorphophallus > Amorphophallus konjac. Next base: position 18,386,885 of record CM040127.1, on the reverse strand, counting down.
CTTAACAAAGGTAACAATGTCATCTCGATCGTTGATTGCCGTCGATGCCGCTCATGCATGTAACAAGAGTGGGGGAGATCGAAGAAGAGGGAGTTGAGGATATGGCGATCATCATTGATGGTTGTGATTATTTTCTAAGGGATTTATCAAATAAGCCTATAACTAGGGGGTTAAAAGTAAATACTGGGATTCAAAAGATTAATTTCTAAGGAAGAAAGGGTTTGGGATAAATAAAAAATAGGTTTTTTGCATGAAAACTATTGTTAAATAAGAATTTACAAAAAAATCATTCCTAGAAATACATTAACAAGCATATCATTGTGTAAAATTGAATTGTGCAAAAATGTTATTTTTATTTGTAAGTATATCACTTCTTTTTGTCAAAAATTTATAAAAAAATCATGTTTAAATGGTATTTATGCACTATTTGAAATAACGGAATGATATGCATCTTACTGTTTTTCCAAGAATAGTTTTTTTTACAAACTCACCTCTAACAATAATTTTCATGCAAAAAACTCATAAAAAATCTCTTTTTAATATGGAATCATTTTTTATTATAACACTATTTTATTGTAACAATTAAAAGTGTTATAGAGAAAGAGGGGACTACTACACCGCCACCTGATCCTCTCTTTCCCACGTGTTGTCCCTCTCTTCCCCCGGGCTCTCTCATGCATGATTTCTTTTCTCCTCTCTCTCTCTCTCTCTCGTCGCGACGTGCACAACGCTTCTCTCTTTTTCTCTCATCTCACTGTCATTCTCTCTTCCTCTCCCCACGCGTGGTATCTCTCTCTCCCCACGCTGGCACTCTCTCAACGAGCGGACTCTCTCTCTCTCTCACACTGTCACACACACTCATATTCTCTCTCATCGCGCTCTCTCTCCCTCATTGGTTCTATCCAATCTCCACACATACACCCTCTCCCCCAGACTCTCTTTCATCATACCATCTTCCTCTCTCCCTCTCCTCACACGCGGTCTCTCTCTCTCTCTCTCACTCATCGCCCGCTTCTCTTCCCTCGGTCCACATGCTCTCTCACCTCCCCCCACATGCACTCTCTCTCTCTCTCTCTCGGGAGTTCTACAGAGAGAGAGATAGTTGAGCGTTTCTGCCGCACTAGAGAGAGAGAGATCAGAGAGACCTGTTGCCCATTTCTCCCGCATGAGAGACGAGGAGGGGGGATCCTTTTCTCCTGTAGGTAGCGACGGAAGTGAGTGACAGAGAAAAAGGGTTATCTTGTGGAGTAGAATGGGTTCTCCGCTCCAACTGGTGCATCAGTGCATGTGTCATTGACAGTGCACTTCCTCGTGCTATGGCCTCAACTATGGCCAATAGACCCCCCACCAGAAACTTAGGATCCAACTGACTGACAACGTCATTTAACTTCCACAGGTACAATCGTCATGATAATAGAGAAGAGGGGGGGTCGGTGCAGTGTAAACAGAGAAGGGAATTTAGAGAGAGAAAGAATGTTCCAAGAAACTTAGAAAGAGGCAAGGGACTACCCTTGATGTACTTGGCCGACGGTTCTGTTTATAATTTATAAGTGAGGGATTGAGGATGTAATATCCCGGACCTTTTGGATCCTTCTTCGTGGGTCCCGGATATGATTTCTCGGAGTGTCCACCTCCGTTGTGTTCAAAATTTCATTTCAGACATCTTTTGTGTTCGGGTCGGCGTTATCCGGAGTTGTTTCGGAGGCCCGGAGTGTGTCCGCGGTTTTTTCGCGCGTGTTTTTCGATTTTCGGTGTGTGTTTCGGTAATTCCTTCGGAACCTCGTTGCGGGTGAACCGGGTCGTTCACCTAGGCAAGAGTGGTACCGTTGCGATCGGTGCGTTCCGAGGATCGCGGAAATGTAAATTTCTATTTTTTGGAATTTTTTAAAATTTCTGGATTTTCTATAAATTCTCATTTCTTTTCTTTTTTTTATTTCCTTCTTTCTCTTTCTTCTTCCCCCCTTCTTCTTCCTCCCGTGAGAACCGCGGCCCCTCTCCCTCTCTTCCTCCGGCGTGACCGCGACGAGCCCCCTCCGGCTGCAGACGGCAGTGGGTGACGGTGTGGCGACGACGGCGGCGGCGAGGTGGTCGTGGCGGCGTAAAGCTCGTCGGTTTTCGTGAAGGGACGGGGGATTCTTTAAAGCTTTCATCGTGATTCGTGGATGATCCGACGCATCTCGATGCGGAGCGAAGGTAGGGTGACGATCCCTAGCCTCTTGCATTCCTTCCCCGCAAGTTTCAGCCCGAGGCGAGGCCGAGATGGGTTGTTTTCGAGCCGGGAAGGGAAAACCATGCTTTGGGGAGAGCTCGCCCGATCCATCGTTTTAAGCCGCGATTCCGCGTTTCGGGAGCGTAGAATCATGCTAGGGGGCTTGGGGGCTCGTTTCCCCGTTCGTGGGGCTTGTTGGGGGCCGAAATGGCGAATTCCGGCAAAGTTCGCCGTTTTCGCGCCGGTGAAGGTTGAGCGATCGAACCAGGGCCTGTTTATCCCACGCGCGGCCCTGGCCTGACCGCCCTTCGGCTCGGAGCGCAGTGGGGTTATGCGGCCTGTCGAGTGACCGCATAACTCATGTGCGGCCCGAGGCCGTCCGCTCATCCCCTCTCGTTTTTCGACCGTTGCTTGTGACCGTTGCACAGTGATTGGGACGAGCGATTAGGAGCTAGCCGCATATCCCAATGAGCGGCCAGGGGTTGGCCGTTCATCACTGGTGTCGTTGGTGGATGTGCGGCCAGGGCGGGTCCGCCCATCCCCTTCTGCGGCTAGGGTCTAGCCGTTCATCCTTTGGGCGGTTTGCGTCTTTGCCCGTTTCTCCCAGGGAAAGAACGGTTCGTTCCGGGCCGTTCCTCTCCTGGTGCAGCCCTTGTCTAGCCGTACATCCCTGGGCGGCCCAGAGTTGACCGTTCAAGGGGTTAGTCTAATCGGCGTTTCCTTCTTGGTCGATTCGAATCCCGGGTGCGTGGACCTTGGTCCGCGTGCTGAACCGTGGTCTGACAGATGCTGGGCATCATGTCGGGGCCAGGTGTCGTGGTACGGTGTAATCCCGGGAGGTGTTGTTCTTGACTTCTGCCACCGTGATACGGTGTCGGTACGAGGGGCAGTCCTTGTACCCTGTCTGGTTGAGACGTTGTTTTCCGTTGACTTGAGAGTCTACTCCTTTAGTGACCCTCCACTAGTCGTAGCCCACCAGTACGTGTGTGCTAGTCTCACCTAGGAGTAGGTGTACGGGCTTACCCTGAGAACAGTTTTTAGACTGGTTTCCGTCGGGCCCCACGTCTTGCAGCCAAAGTCCGGCTGATGGGAAAGCCAGTTAGAGGCCAGACCTGGGACGCATGGTCTGTGTGTGTGCACACGTGGTTGGGGGCGGTTGGACCCACGCTGACGAGCGTGACCCCAGCTTGTAACATCCCAATCCGTCCGAAACTTAATGATAAATAAATATTTTATATTTGGAGTCCATATTAAAGCCCAGTACCTTGAACGGTATATTGCATATGAGTTTAACGAACTTTATTAAGTAAATTAAATAGATATCTCACTTTAATAATATGTAACTTTTCATAGGAATGTCATAATAGGGTCAATATTAAACCCATTGAAAAGAGAATTCAAAAATCTACAAGTTTCATATTAAGCATATTTTCAAATTCTGACGTTTGATAGACTAAAAATAAGATAAAATAAATTGATTATTTAAGATTATGTTCTTGTTAGATTTTCAAAGGCTTTTATAAAAAAATCCCTCACTTCTGTTACCTTCCTCCCTTCTTATACGATAGTTAAAAAAAACACACACACGCGAACCCATCAAAACAAAACTCACGTTTCTTCTTTTCCCCCTCCCCCCTCCACGTCATCTCCCCTGCTCCTTATCATTTTCTCCTCCTTCTTATCCCCTTCCTCCTCCTTACCCTCTTTCTCTTCTTCTTATCTCCACCTCCCTCCCCCTATAAATATCACCTCTCCCCCTCCATCCGTAACTCATCCTTCCACCTCTCATCTCCCTCCCAGCACTCTTATTTCCTTTCTCTCACCCTCCCTCTCACGTTCGCTGCAACTCCCCTCTCTCTCTTATTTTTTTTCTTTTATTTCTCTCTCTCACGTTCTCTCACACCTCTCTCTTATATTTTTTCTCTCATCTCTCTCTTCTCCAAACTCTCGCTAATCTCTCTCTACTCTCTATCTCTTTATTTTCTCTCTCTACTCTCTCTCTAAATTCTCTCTCTCACTCTCTCACTCATCTCTCTCTAATCTCTCTCTATTTTCTCTCTCTACTCTCTCTACTATCTCTATTTTTTCTCTTTACTCTCTCTACTCTTTTTACAGTATCTCTCTTCTTCTCTCTACTGTCTCTACACTCTCTCTTCTTTCTCTCTCTACTTTCTCTCTCTATTTTCTCTCTCTTTTCTCTCTCTATTTTCTCTCTCTACTCTTATAAATAAACGGAGAAGAGAATACATCGTCAAAATAATATAAATATTTGACAAAAGCCTGTACGGAGTATTTGGAGCTGATTTGGACCATTTCGCCCTTCTTTACGTATCTGGAACAGGAAAATTATCTTTTCTTACGCAAGAACTTTTACGGGAGCTCGGGTGAGATACTAAAGTCAATTCGGAAGTCCATTCTAAAGGTAGGCAGATGATAAACCGAATGCATGTTATTTGGTATTTATATTTCTTTGATTTTATTTTATTTGAAATGTAATTATTTAGACTTAAGTCAGTTATTTATTTAATCAGATGATCTATGTTTAGAATTAGTTATTTATTTAGTTACCATTCTGTAAAAATATTATTTTCTCTCTAATCTCTCTCTAATTTCTCTCTAATCTCTTTATATTTTCTCCCTCTACTTTCTCTCTCTACTCTAATCTCTTCGAATGTTATATATATTTAGTTAATAATATTAAAATACGATCCAGTTATTTTGTAAAGTTCAATGGCAAGTTTTGAGTATTGAGACGACTATGTAATAAGCATTATAATAAGAATAAAAATTTGATTAAGCATATGGACTGTGTCACTTTAAGGAGGTGTGGGGCGACAAACCGTAGTTAGCTTCTGCTACGAAATTAGGCCCATTTCCGAGGACAAACGAACTTCTAAAAAATCCGGAACTCAGAATAAGAAAATTATCTGGGGAATGGTGGAGTATTAACTCCCGATCCTGAGCGGTTGATCAAGGCCGATAGGCTCCAGCGTTTAGACCATTTGTCTTTAAGTCAACGTATGGATGCCTAGGTATGTGTTTATTACTGCTTATAGTGACGGGATGCATGTCCAATATATGCTACCAAATAATATGAAGTTCAAATTTGATATATGACTTTGATATGATCTGAAAATAAGTTCATCTGTATAAGCTCTGATTTAGCTAAGATATGTACTATGCCATTTATATATAAGTCAGATAAAATTTGTTATACGCATTTGCTTATAAATATGAGAATTATTTTACTCTGTTATATTTCCTTCGCATTCATAGTATATGTACAATCCAATAAAATTGTGCTTAGCTTTATATATCATGGATTTGCACAGTTTAGTATATGATAAGCATGTGATTGGTTTTAATGCCTACTGAGTCTTTGGACTCACTTTCGTTGTCTAACCATTTCAGGAAATTGACCAGTGTGCGTCTTGACTCCGACGGGCGGTAGGTCGAAGATGATCCCGGGTTTAGTTTGGATTCTGCTGCGTAGAATAAGTAGATTTGGTTTTATTTTGAATAATGAATGTAAATATGACTTTTGGATAGCAATATATAGTACTCTGTATACGATGTAAACTATGAGTGTTTATGGTATAGAAATGGTATGGTTTTATCTTTTTGTGATGGTTTGGCCTTTAGCGCCTTGCAAATATTCGGCCCACAACACTTCCGTACATCCGCTGTGACGTCCCCGGATACGATACAGGATCGCGGGAAGGGGGCGCCACAGAGAGTGGTATCAGAGCAAGGTTGTCAGGCTTGAAATTATTTGTAACCATCTGAATTTATATACCATACCACAAGATCGTAGGAATTTATTTTAGAATTTGATGTCAAACCTAGAATCATACTAATTCGGATTAGTTCTCCCTCGCAGGAGATGGCTGGGAGTGATAGGGTTAAGGTTAATACTTCTCCCGAGGAGTCTACGCCCTCAAATGGGACTTCACAAGGAGTTGTCGGGGAAACAATTCATGGCGAGCTTGCTCCCGATGGGCAAGGAGCATTACCTATTCAGGGTGTGTCAGATTTAGGAGGGTTCCCACAAACTTTTCAAGGGTTAGTGCAGACTATGCAGTTACAGGCCCAAACTCAGGCAATGATGCAAGCCCAATTACAAAATCGTGTGCAAGAACAACCGAATAGGGCAGCAGACGCTACCCTGATGGAGAAATTCAGACATATGAGTCATCCTTCTTTTAAGGGGGAGAGTCACCCGGAGATTGTGGAAAACTGGGTGAGAGAAATTGAGAAGATTTTCACGGCCATTAGATGTGCAGAGCAGGATAAGGTGATATTAGCTACATTTATGTTGAAGGACCGTGTAGACGAGTGGTGAAGGTCTGCACTTAGAACCACTTTCAAAAATAGAGAGACGGAGATTGGCTGGGATGAATTTCTTGATGTCTTCCATGCAAAATTTCTCCCTCCGCATGTGAAGGACAGGAAAGAAGTAGAATTTTTAAATCTGACTCAAGGAGGTATGTCAGTTGCCGATTATGAAGCAAAATTTACTGAATTGGAAAAGTATGTCCCTCATATTTGTTCAGATGAGCTTAGAAGGGTGAAGAAATTTGTTAGAGGTTTGAGAAGTAACATTAGAAATAGGGTCGCAATCCTTGAACCTCAAACTATGGCAGCAGCTTTGAGGACTGCTTTTATTGCAGAAACTGAATATGAGGAATTCTTAGTAGAAAGACAAAGAGATAATGCAAGAAGGGGTAATCTTGGTTCAATTGTGAGGAAAGATAAGAAGCCGAAGATGACTTTTCCAGAGAAAGTTCAACCAGTTAAGAGAGATAATATGTCAGCTTGTCAACAGTGCGGGATGCAACATAGAGGTAATGAATGTTGGCGAGCTGCAGGTAAATATTTTTCATGTGGTCAGACAGGGCATATGATAAGGGATTGTCCCAAAAGGCCAAGGCAAGATCAACAACCACAACATCTGCGGAGAGTTCAAGTCAGAGTATATGCACTAACAAGGGAAGACACCCGAGATGCCAATGCAGTAGCTGAAGGTATTCTTCTTATCGATGATATACATGCAAAAGTTTTATTTGATCCGGGTGCTACACATTCCTTTATTTCTCTGAGATTTGCTAAATTATTGAGAGATAAACAAATTGTGAACACTGATGAGATGTCCATCAACACACCAACTGGGGAGATAGCTAGAACGAGTTCTGTTATTCCTAGCATTGATGTGGTGATTCAGGGGAGGATTATGCCAGCATGTGTGTATCTGCTGGAAATGATTGATTTTGATGTCATCTTGGGAATGGATTGGTTAGGTACAAATTTTGTCCTTCTAGATTGTCATGGAAAGAAAGTAATTTTTCAAAAACCTGGGGAGCATACATTTCACTATCAATGTCCAAGACACCGTTCTAGTAAAACACTAGTTTCAGCACTTAAAGCTTTGAAATTACTTAGAAGTGGATGTCAAGGTTATTTGGCTAGTGTAATGGCTATTCCTTCTAATGAAAATAAGAAAATCACCTCAGATATCGATGTGGTCAGAGAAATTCCAGATGTATTCCCCGATGAACTTCCGGGTTTGCCACCACACCGAGAGGTGGAGTTCACTATTGAACTCTCACCGGGTACTTTACCCATTTCCATCCCTCCCTACAGAATGGCACCAGCTGAATTGGCAGAATTAAAGAAATAATTACAAGAACTGTTAGACAAGGGGTTTATTCGACCAAGTGTATCCCCTTGGGGTGCACCTGTTCTGTTTGTTAGAAAGAAAGATGGGTCGCTTAGATTATACATTGACTATAGGAAATTGAATCAAGTGACCATTAAGAATAAGTACCATTTGCCAAGGATTGATGATTTATTTGATCAGCTACGAGCTGCTACAGTATTTTCAAAGATTGATCTCAGATCTCGATATCACCAATTAAGGATAAAGGAAGAAGATATCTCAAAAACTACTTTCAGAACACAATATGGACATTATGAATTTTTTGTTATGCCATTTGGGTTAACTAATGCACCAGCAGCATTTATGGATTTGATGAACAGAGTTTTTCAACCATATCTGGATACATTTGTAGTGGTGTTTATTGATGATGTGTTGATATATTCTCCCACTGCTGAAACTCATCAAGAACATTTGAGGATTGTGCTGGAAACCTTAAGAAGTCATCAACTGTATGCAAAATTTAGTAAATATGAATTCTGGTTGGATAAGGTCCAATTCTTAGGGCATATCATTTCTGGTGATGGAGTGTCTGTTGATCCAGCTAAGGTTGAGGCAGCTTTGCATTGGGAAAGGCCGAAGAATGTCAGTGAGATTAGGAGCTTTTTGGGTCTTGCTGGTTACTATCGCAGGTTTATTGAAGGGCTTTCTTCTATTACAGCTCCTATGACCAAATTGACTAGGAAAGGAGTTCCTTTTGAATGGTCAGATAAATGTGAAATGAGTTTTCAGGAATTAAAAATAAGGTTAACAACAGTCCCAGTGCTTACTTTACCTTGTGGGTCAGGAGGATTTGTGATATATACAGATGCCTCTAGAAAAGGACTAGGATGTGTCCTGATGCAGAATGGCAAAGTAGTAGCTTATGCATCCAGACAATTAAAGACCCATGAGATGAATTATCCAACACATGATTTGGAGTTGGCAGCCGTGGTACATGCTCTAAAGATTTGGCGCCATTATTTGTATGGTGAGCAGTTTGAAGTATTTACAGACCATCAGAGTTTAAAATATATTTTCTCTCAAAAAGAATTAAATTTAAGGCAAAGACGGTGATTGAATTTTTGAAGGATTATGATTTCACCTTAAATTACCACCCAGGAAAAGTAAATGTGGTAGCAGATGCACTCAGCAGGAAGAGGCTAATGGCAATCCAGTTGCGCCAAACTTGGAGAATGACATCTGATGTAGTGGAGTATTCTCCGATATGCAAAGGGAGAAACTTATTTCTGGCCCAACTAACTATTCAGTCTACAATGGTTGAGCGAATTGTGCAAGCACAACTGAATGATCAGCAGTTACAAAAATTGATTAGCACACCGAGATTTACTCAAGGTGCAGACGGGACAATCAGGTTTCAGGGAAGATTGTGTGTACCTCGGAATGAAGAAATAAAGAAAGATCTCTTGACTGAGGCACATAAATCTCGATATTCTATTCACTCAGACAGTACAAAAATGTACAAAAGCATGAAAAGACAGTTTTGGTGGATTGGCATGAAGAAAGATATAGCAGACTTTGTCAGCAAATGTCTTACTTGTCAACAAGTAAAGGCGGAGCATCAAAGGCCAGCGGGACCATTACAATTGATGGAAATACCACAGTGGAAGTGGGAGCATATCACTATGGATTTTGTGATGGGATTACCAATGACTAGGAGAAAACATGATTCCATTTGGATAATTGTTGACATAAGTCAGCCCATTTTCTGGCAATCACAAAGACACGATCATTAGAGGATTTAGCCAATTTGTATATCAAAGAAATTGTGAGACTTCATGGTGTGCCTGTGTCTATTATTTCAGATAGGGATGCAAGGTTTACAGTAAAATTTTGGAAAAGTTTACAGATAGCATTGGGCACACAATTAAAATTTAGCTCAACTTTTCACCCTCAAACAGATGGACAATCAGAGAGAACCATTCAAACATTAGAAGATATGTTGAGGGCATGCAGTTTAGACTGGAAACACAGTTGGGATGAACATTTACAGTTAATTGAGTTTGCATATAACAACAGCCATCATGCAAGCATAGGAATGGCACCATATGAAGCATTATATGGTAGACCATGTAGATCACCTATTTGTTGGGATGATGTTGGTGAACGAAAATTGATTGGGCCACAGATTGTACAAGATTATGTAGAAAATGTTGAGTTGATTAGAAAAAGATTACTTACAGCTCAGAGTAGGCAGAAAAGTTATGCTGATCAGAGAAGGAGAGATCTACAATTTGCTATCGGGGATCATGTATTTCTGAAAGTTTCGCCTACTAGAGGAGTAATGAGATTTGGCAAGAAAGGCAAGCTCAGTCCAAGGTATGTTGGACCATTTGAAATCTTAAGAAGGATTGGTAAGGTGGCATATCAGCTGGTTTTACCACCATCATTGTCAGGAGTTCATGATGTATTCCATGTGTCCATGTTAAGAAAATACATGCCAGACTCATCGCACATTATAGAGCATGAGCAGTTGGAAATTCAGCCAAATCTTACATATGAAGAGAAACCAATTCGCATTCTCGATCGAAAAGAACAAGTGCTGCGAACGAAGACAATTCCTTTGGTGAAGATATAGTGGAAAAGTATCTCAACAGAAGAAGCTACTTGGGAGATGGAAGATGAAATGCGGAAGAAATATCCACAGCTATTCGGTACGTATTGAGTAACTTTTTAAATTTCGAGGATGAAATTTGTTTAAGGGGGAGAGATTTGTAACATCTCAATCCGTCCGAAACTTAATGATAAATAAATATTTTATATTTGGAGTCCATATTAAAGCCCAGTATCTTGAACGGTATATTGCATATGAGTTTAACGAACTTTATTAAGTAAATTAAATAGATATCTCACTTTAATAAAGTGTAACTTTTCATAGGAATGTCATAATAGGGTCAATATTAAACCCATTGAAAAGAGAATTTAAAATTCTACAAGTTTCATATTAAGCATATTTTCAAATTCTGACGTTTGATAGACTAAAAATAAGATAAAATGAATTAGTTGTTTAAGATTATGTTCTTGTTAGATTTTCAAGAGCTTTTATAAAAAAATCCCTCACTTCTATTACCTTCCTCCCTTCTTATACGATAGTTAAAAAAACCACACACACACGCGAACCCATCAAAACAAAACCCACGTTTCTTCTTTTCCCCCTCCCCCCTCCACGTCATCTCCTCTCCTCCTTATCATTTTCTCCTCCTTCTTATCCCCTTCCTCCTCCTTACCCTCTTTCTCTTCTTCTTATCTCCACCTCCCTCCCCCTATAAATATCACCTCTCCCCCTCCATCCGTAACTCATCCTTCCACCTCTCGTCTCCCTCCCAGCACTCTCATTTCCTTTCTCTCACCCCCCTCTCACATTCGCTGCAACTCCCCTCTCTCTCTTATTTTTGTCTTTTATTTCTCTCTCTCACGTTCTCTCACCCCTCTTATATTTTTTTCTCTCATCTCTCTCTTCTCCAAACTCTCCCTAATCTCTCTCTACCCTCTCTCTCTTTATTTTCTCTCTATACTTTCTCTCTCTACTCTCTCTCTAAATTCTCTCTCTCTCTCACTCTCTCACTCATCTCTCTCTAATCTCTCTCTCTATTGTCTCTCTCTACTCTCTCTACCATCTCTATTTTTTCTCTTTACTCTCTCTCTACTCTTTTTACATTATCTCTCTTCTTCTCTCTCTACTGTCTCTACACTCTCTCTTCTTTCTCTCTCTATTTTATCTCTCTATTTTATTTCTCTTTTCTCTCTACTTTCTCTCTCTACTTTTATAAATAAACGGAGAAGAAAATACATCATCGGAATAATATAAATATTTGACAAAAGCCTGTACGGAGGATTTGGAGCTGATTTGGACCATTTCGCCCTTCTTTACATATCTGGAACAGGAAAATTATCTTTTCCTACGCAAGAACTTTTACGGGAGCTCGGATGAGATACTGAAATCAATTCGGAAGTCAATTCTAAAGGTAGGCACATGATAAACCGAATGCATGTTATTTGATATTTATATTTCTTTGATTTTATTTTATTTGAAATATAATTATTCAGACTTAAGTCAGTTATTTATTTAATCCGATGATCTATGTTTAGAATCAGTTATTTATTTAGTTACCATTCTGTAAAAATATTATTTTCTCTCTAATCTCTCTCTAATTTCTCTCTAATCTCTTTCTATTTTCTCCCTATACTTTCTATCTCTACTCTCTCTCTCTACTCTCTCTCTACTCTAATCTCTTCGAATGTTATATATATTTAGTTAATAATATTAAAATACGATCCAGTTATTTTGTAAAGTTCAATGGCAAGTTTTGAGTATTGAGACGACTATGTAATAAGTATTATAATAAGAATAAAAATTTGATTAAGCATATGGACTGGTCACTTTAAGGAGGTGTGGGGCGATAAACCGTAGTTAGCTTTCGCTACGAAATTAGGCCCATTTCCGAGGATAAACGGACTTTTGAAAAATCCGGAACTCAGAATAAGAAAATTATCTGGGGAATGGTAGAATATTACCTCCCGATCCTGCGCGGTTGATCAAGGCCGATAGGCTCCAGTGTTTAGACCATTTGTCTTTAAGTCAACGTATGGATGCCTAGGTATGTGTTTGCTACTGTTTATAGTGACGGGATGCCTGTCCAATATATGCTGCCAAATAATATGAAGTTCAGATTTGATATATGACTTTGATATGATCTGAAAATAAGTTCATCTGTATAAGCTCTGATTTAGCTAAGATTGTACTATGCCATTTATATATAAGTCAGATAAAATTTGTTATACGCATTTGCTTATAAATATGAGAATTATTTTGCTTTGTTATATTTCCTTCGCATTCATAGTATATGTACAATCTAATAAAATTGTGCTTAGCTTTATATATCATGGATTTGTACAGTTTAGTATATGATAAGCATGTGATTGGTTTTAATGCCTACTGAGTTTTTGGACTCACTTTCGTTGCCTAACCATTTCAGGAAATTGACTAGTGTGCGTCTTGACTCCGACGGGCGGTAGGTCGGAAGATGATCCCGGGTTTAGTTTGGATTCCGCTGCGTAGAATAAGTAGATTTGGTTTTATTTTGAATAATGAATGTAAATATGACTTTTGGGTAGCAATATATAGTACTATGAATACGATGTAAACTAAGAGTGTTTATGGTATAGAAATGGTATGGTTTTGCCTTTTTGTGATGGTTTGGCCTTTAGCACCTTGTAAATATTTGGCCCACAACACTTCCGTACATCCGATGTGACGTCCCCGGACACAATACGGGATCGCGGGAAGGGGGCGCCACACAGCTAGTCACTTGCTTTGTGGTTACTTGTACGGTGTCTCAGTTCCCGCTGGACCGGAGGGAGACACCTGAGACGCGGACTAAGTCATCAGTGGACGCATTTGCTTCTAGTGGGAGGTACTCCTGTCGAGTCGGGAGTGTCAGACTGTCAGTCAGTCTTTACGACTTCGACCTTCAGGTTTTTGTCGTGTTGGCCGTGGTGTTCCGGTCGTTTCACCGTGACACGTGTGTCGGTTTTCGTGCCGTGAGACCGGTGTTTTGTAGATAACATGGCTTCCCTTTCCGAGGTACTCACTTACTGCTAGCGTAACGGTTTCTCCGTTTGCGATGTAGGATTCGAGTGATCCCTACTGAGTCTTGTTCTGAGACTCATTCCATGCGTGTTTTCACTGTGTTTCAGGTGAGGCGCGGCTTCAGGGGAGCGCGTCTGAGACTCAGCGTGGTTCCGGTGCCCAGCGTTAGTGCCAGAGGTCAGAGCCGGGGTATGCCCCGTGTAGCTGTACTTTTCCTTTTTGTCTTTGTACTAGTTGTGGACTACTACTGTTGTTTATTCTGTTCTATCTTGTAGACCATGTATCATGTAAAATGTTAATTTATTTCCTGCTTAATTATATAACTGTTTAATTTCTGTAATTATTTGTGATACTTGCGTAGTCTCCACACCATCCTTTTAACCCTTCCGAGTCTTCGGACTCGTGGGTGGCGATGCGAGTCTCGGGTTATCGGGCCTTCCCGGTAATCGGATTCTCGGGTCGTTACAGAGGAACATAGCTTTGACAGTTAGGAGGTGGAGTTCCCCGATGACGAGCCGAGCATTGAGACTAAGTCTTTCTATATAGAGGAAGAAAATGTTCTCAAAGGAGGTGAGCTGAGATATCCCAAGAGAACCCTCTGATGTTTAAGTTAGTCAAGAGTGGAAGGATAAAGGAAAAATTGAGGTAGTCGAGAGTGGAAGTTTTCATTGTTGGGGATCTTGTTCACGTAACTTGCAATGTTATCCTCTTGTACCTTTTATAGACTCTTGAGGTGTATATTTTTATGGCGGTCTAACCGTTCAGCCATCATTCTGCCACATGTTGGGTTGCAGAGGTGATATCATAGGCAAAGTAGGGGACGATCATGCGGCTTCCAAGGTAGTTATGAGGGGATATCTTGCCTGATATGGTGCATGTTTGGATTATGCCCCTGTAATCAAGCGTGGTTTGAATCGTAGTAGGAACCGTGCTCCCCCGTCATTAAGGTTGTATATCTGGGGGGACATTGATGCCTTGAGCGACGAGGGTCATTAACTAATGGCCATAACAAGGGACGAGTGTGCCTACAGAAGTTAGGCTCTGCCTTGTGTCCTGGAGTATGAGTTGTAGTGGCAGAGAGTTGAACAGTGTAAGGATGAAGATGGTTATGAGATGTCGTGTGACGTACATTGTATGGTACGTCGAGGAAGGCAATGATAGAGTTTGGTGTCAGGCTACCTATCGTTCAGGCCATACGGTTGTGGAGTGGCGTGAGGCCGAGCCATTTAATGCGAGTCTCATATTTCAAAATTGGGCGAGACGTCTGCCCTAATCAGGTTCCTTGGCGGAGAGCTCGAGGGTTAGGGACATAGCATGGCGAAACATCCACCACCTTGGCACTTGCATGGCAGGGCTCTCATGGATGGCATGGGGGATGTTGGTGGGGTGGAGGCCATGATGAAGGAGAGCGGAGAAGAGAGAGAGAGAGAGAGAGAGAGAGCGAGAGCGAGAGAGACACACACACACACACACACACACACACACACACACACACAGAGAGAGAGAGTTGACATGGCAGTGGTGAGGATCGAAAGAAGACGCCCTTAACAGAGGTAACAACGTCATCTCGATCGTGGATTGCCGTCAATGCCTGCTCATGCATGTAACAAGAGTGGGGGAGATCGAAGAAGAGAGGGAGTTGAGGATGGGGATCATCGTTGACAATTGTGATTAATTTCTAAGGGATTTATCAAATAAGCCTATAACTAAGGGGTTAAAAGTAAATACTGGGATTCAAAAGATTAATTTCTAAGGAAGAAAAATGTGTTGGGATAAATAAAAAATCTCTTTCTTAATATAGAATCATTTTTTATTATGGCACTATTTTTATTGTAACAAATAAAAGTGTTATAGAGAAAGTGGGGACTACCACACTGCCACCGGATCTTCTCTTTCCCACACGTTGTCCCTCTCTTCCCCCGGGCTCTCTCATGCATGCTTTCTCCTCTCTCTCTCTCTCTCTCTCATCGCGACGAGCACAACGCTTCTCTCTTTCTCTCTCATCTCACTGTCATTCTCTCTTCTACTCCCCACACACTCGCACTCTCTCTAAACATGCGGCCTCTCTCTCTCACACACACACTCATATTCTCTCTCATTGTGCTCTCTCTCCCCTCGTTGGCTCTCTCTCCAATCTCCACACGTACGCCCTCTCCCCCAGACTCTCTCTCATCATATCATCTTCCTCTCCCTCTCCTCACACACGGTCTCTCTCCCTCTCTCTCATCGCGCTCTTCTCTTCCCTCGGTCCACATGCTCTCCCACCTCCCCCCATATGCGCTCTCTCTCTCTCTCGCTCAAGAGTTCTACGGAGAAAGACAGAGGAGAGCGAGTTGAGCATTTCTGCCACACTAGAGAGAGAGAAAGACATGTTGCCCATTTCTCCCGCATGAGAGACGAGGAGGGGGACCCTTTCTCCCGCAAGTAGTGACAGAAGTGAGTGACAACAAGAAATTATCTTGCGGAGCAGAAGGGGTTCTCCGCTCCAACTGGTGCATCGGTGCATGTGTCGTTGACAGTGCACTTCCTCGTGATGCGGCTTCAACCATGGCCAACCCCACCAGAAACTTAGGATCCTATTGACTGACATCGTTATTTAACTTCCACAGGTGTATGCGGTTCGAATTTGACACGCTACAAGCACGGTTCTAGGTTTACTCTAATAAAATGATCAAGATTAAAAGATAAAATTCTCACATAATACACACAAAGAGGAGGATTAGAACACTTGAAGGGGAAAGCTTTATTCTCCTGTGTTGTTGTTTGTACAAAAGTTTCAAGGCCTATTTATATTATCTTGATGTTACAAAAATATGTAGGAGAAAAATAATTAATTAAACAATGGGTGGATGGGGACAATTCTTCACTGCCACACATCCCATTTTATTAATAGTAATGTGTCAAAGGACTCTCTTTAATATCCTCTTGGATCACAATAGAAAAATTTCTAATTTTAGTTTGATTTTCCAACAACATGCGACATGTCACAAAATTCACCACTCCCCCCATCATTCTCGCGTGATCCTCTCCCTCCCCCATGTAAGAATGACATTAATTAATACCACTTTCCTTTAATACCCTTATTAGTGCTAATCATCATTATGAATAAAAATATTAAATATAACTTTATTACCAATAGTCATGATTAAGAAGAAAAATTATTAAACTAAAGAAAAATTATTAGTGCTAAATATTATTAAAATATTTATTAAACAATAATCTCATTAGTGCTAACGTCTAACCATCAAAATATTACATAATAACTTCATTAGTGCTAAATATTATTAACAATAAAAAATAAATAATACTTTCATTAGTGTTAATTATCATTATAAATAAAAATATTAAATATTAACTTTAGTGGTGCTAATTATGATTAAAAAGAAAATTTATTAAATAGTAGCATCATTAGTGCTAAATATTATTCATAGGAAAAACGTTATTCAACAACACCCTTGTTAGTACTAATCATCATTATGAATAAAAGATATTAAACATTAATTTTATTAGTACTAATTATGAATAAGAAGAAAATTTAATAAATAAATGACATATCATTAGTGCTAACTATTATTTTAAAAAATATTAAATAATAGTCTCATTAGCGTTAATCATCATTATAAATAAAAAAATACTACATAATAATCTTAACCAGTGAAGGGATGCAGAGGTCTAAGGCCCTCGAACAAGCTCTCAAAGCTCACACGAGAAAACTTTGCAAGATGCAAATGGGTTTCTTCGATGCCCCTTTCTGAGGCTCTCGAGTCCTTTATATAGTCCTCAAAATTATAGATTACATCTAACATCCGAAAGTGGAGGCCGGAGAGCCTTAAGTCCAAGTTTTGAAATCCAAAGACTAAAAAAGAAAGTTACAAGAGAATCTTTACAAAAGAATGATGGAGGTTTACTCCGTACAACCTTGTAAAAGATGATAAGACCTAAAGTTGCTTTGTCTGATTTATGAGCTGTCGAAGCATTATGCCGAAAGTTGAAGCACTTGGCAGAACGTGCTTCTTTCACTTTATGAGCTGTTGAAGCATCTTTCCGTGCACTAGGCAGAAACCCGTGACCTTCTTTTGGCAGCTCCTGCATTCTTCGATGATTGTGCTTAACTGTTTGAGAGAAGATGTTGGGATGAGATCCTCGTCAGCTTCTTCTAGAACCAATTCCTCATCTAAATATCTTCGGAGTGGTTCTGAGAAATTAAATGTTGAAAGAACTGGTTTAAATCTTGCTCCCATGCTTTAGTATGTAGAAGATCATTTAAACATTCTCTAGCTAAATTGTTAGCGTAGAGTTGTTTGCAGATAAATATGATGTCATCGAGTACTTCTCTTTCCACCAAGAGGCTTAATATATCTCCTTCCAAAGAGGTCCATTTTAGATTGTTTATAATGCAGCTTATCCTTCCAACCGAAGTGACAACAAATCAATGTTAGGATATTCTCCTTGGAGTGAGCTGTCAAAAGGAAACATCATTCTAATATGGGATTCTTAAGGGCATCTTTTTCCAAGATGCTGGCTGTTGAGCTGGTGGTCTAATCATTCTTATTTGTGGCTTCAATTCTCGTGTAAGGACGTCAGGAAGATGATGATCTTTACCTGTAATTTTTTCAATGGAGAAAGAATATTGTGCTAGTAAGAATTGCCACCATACATATCTGCATAACTTAACATTGTCAGATAATTTTCGCTTAAGAAATGTCCCTAAGGTTGAAGAGTATGTTCTCAATATAAAAATTTCTCATATTAGATAGGGATGAACCTTTTGGACCCCTTTTACAGCTGCAAGAATCTCCTTTTCTGCTGGCCAATAATTGAGCTCATGTTTTTTAAATTGGCCACTTTGATAAGCACAAATGTTCTCTTCTTTTTCCTTTTTGTGTAGAAGAACGGCCGACCACGTGTCTTCAGAGGCGTCTGTTGACAAGACGTATGGACCCTTCGGAGGCGTCTGTTGACAAGACATATGGACCAGTATAGGCCGGGCTTAATGGAGAGAGGTTTTTACATTCTGCTTGAAGCTGGAAGACTTCTTGAGATGATGCTTGATTCCACATGAAGGGTTTAGTGCGCATGGCTTTTCTAATGTTGCGAGTCTTCTTTGAAAGCTTAGGGATGAAATTTCGGAGATAATTTACACAACCCATAAATCTCTGGCATTGCTGTAGACTTTCGAGATATAGAAATTTTGAAAGTTTCTCCGGTGGATGTGGCTATATGGATACATTTCCTTTCTGGATAATAACTCCTACGAATTCTACCTTTTCTACTGCCACCTAAAATTTATCAACTGACGCTGATAAGCCAATGCCATGCTTTTGAATGAGTTCTATAAATTGTTGAAGATGTTGTAGATGCTCTTGCATATTATCTGAGAAGATCAAGAAATCATCAATATAATTTGTAATAAATGTTGCATATGGTTTAAAATTTTCGTCCATGTGTCGTTGAAATTGGGCAGGAGCATTCTTCAACCCAAACGGAAGAACCA
This sequence comes from Amorphophallus konjac, assembly GCA_022559845.1. Taxonomy (NCBI): domain Eukaryota; kingdom Viridiplantae; phylum Streptophyta; class Magnoliopsida; order Alismatales; family Araceae; genus Amorphophallus; species Amorphophallus konjac. Next base: position 18,367,879 of record CM040127.1, on the reverse strand, counting down.
GCCATTCATAAAATCCACAAGGAGAGGAAAAGTTTGTTTTATGGATGTCATACTCTGCTATCTTGATCTGATGGTAGCTTGATTTCCAATCAAATTTTAAAAATATTGATTTTTGAGCTACCTTCTATATCAATTCTTCTTTGTTGGGGAGCGGCCATTTGACGTCTATTGTGGCTACATTTAAAGGCCCATAATCTATCACCATGCGAGCTTTTCCTCGCCTCTATTCTGCATGGTTCCTGACTATGAATGCTGAGCAGGAATAATTGGATGACGATGGCCTCATCATCCGTTTAGCAGTAAACTCCTCAATTTGTTTCCTGAGTTACGTCTCGCCTTCTAGAGAATGCCTTATAGGTTTTCCTTGAATAGGAATATCATATATTGTAGCAATGTAAACCATGGGCGAATCTTTGTCCCACTGTTCTAGAGGATGTTCTATGCAGCATTTTTGTAACAGGTTGGTAAGAGCGGTTAATGAACTGACGTGTGGCCGGGCTAGAGGAGACAGATGATTGAGTTGTTTGATTATAGCATAAATTTCTCTTTTTTCAGCCTGCTTTTCTTTGTACCTGAGAAGTTGAGATATAGATACATCTTCCAAAGATACCATATTATGCTGATTCTTGAAATAAGGAGAGATACGGGGAATTAGTTCCCTTTCATTGTGAAGATTTAAAACTACCGTATCATTTGAGATTGTATAGGGTCCCATTTTGTCTAGAGTGACGCATCCAAGACCCACTTCGTATCCTCCGTCATTTATTTGAAAGAAATCAACTAATTGTACCTACTTGCCAAGTTTCACGAGTTCTTATAGGGCGAAATGGGATATTGTACAATTCCCATTCATGGTCTCAATTTCGCCGCCCGAAGGATAATAGAGCTAGTTTTTCCAAAAATCTTTGTGGCACCAATTTATATTTGCACCTGTGTCTATGAATATTTGACACTTATGCCATTGCTCCAAGCCGTCCACTGCAATATGTCTTGGAATGATTATACCATTAGTTATTTTGATAAGTTTTTTTATTTGCAGGACTTGTTGCTCAGAAAGATCATGTTTGGACTTGGTTACACTTATCTATGGGACTTTGCCCCCTTTGTAGTCACTCGGCAGCATATGCAATGGCTTCACTGGTTTGGAAGCAACATAAAAAGGATTGCTGAAGTCCTCCTCACTTTCTTTGGAAGTAGGTAGAGAATAATCAGCTGCTACTTCGGTTGAATAATAGTGCCCTTTCGATGTAGATGGCTGATCTTCTTCATTATCAGTGCTATAGAAGATATTGTTTGAATATGCCATTTGGACTTGATATGGCTCTTGTTCTTGAGAAGATCCTGATGTAGATTCTTCGGAAGCTAATGTGTAAAGCTGGGCGTGTTGAGAAATGGCTTCTTCGAATTGTTCTGGGGTTTCTAAAAGTTCCCAGTCTGAATCAATCTCCTGTATTTCGAAGATTGCCTTTATGCGCTTGGGCGCTTTGTTAGGATAATTTTTTACTAAACGTCCCGTTTGCTTACAAGCAAAGCATTCATCATTTTTGTTGGCTGCCCTTTTGACAGTTTGTCTTCTCTTAAAGAATTTATAAGGCTTGAACGACCTCTTATGCTTTTTGACTTTCACAAATCTTGGCTTGACAAATGGCTTTCTTATGCCATATCTCCTTTTGTATGCTGGTTTGGGCAGGTTAAAATATTCTGCTCTATCAATTTGAGAACATGCCTTCTGAGAGATATGTGGCAAAGTCTTCTGCGCCTTCGTATTGTAACAAAGTTTCTTTATTTCCTGACGAATATATTGAATTATGTCAACAAATAACATACTATCTAATAACACGTTAGTGGTATTTAACTCAGCTAAGACTAAGTTACTTATTGATTCAAGAAGCGAAGCTAGAAATTGGGCTTTGACCACTGGTGAATAGTGTTGTCCCAATCTGTATACTTCCTTAATGTAGATGTTGACATATGGTTCAAAATCATCCAGGCTTTTTAATTTTCTCCTTGCTAACATGAGCATGTCTGTAGATGTCTGGTGAGCATTAACTGGGTAAAACTCTATGAGCAAGAGATTGCCGAGATGTTGTACACCTTGTTCAATAATTTCTCTCTTGGTTTCGTCAAGAAGATAGTCCCACCAATGTTTGACTTTGCCTATGAAGGCTAGATATAATACATCGAACAGGTGTCGAATCTAAATTTTTTACGTCCATATACAAACTATGTCTTCAATATCCTCGATAGGTGTCGAATCTAAGGATAGAATAGGAATATCCATTCCTAATATAATTACATGTTCGGCGAATTTATTTCCCACACCATGTTCTGGTTTAGGCACTCTTGATCTCATCATTTTTAACTCTGACGTTTCTGGCAACTTGCTGGGGTCTTTGGGCAATACTATGGCTTTGGCAAACTCCAAATTTTTAAATGTAGCAAAATCTACATTTTGATTTTTTAGGAGTTGGACGTTGACTTCATGAGCTTGCAGTGCACTAGATATCTTTGGTGTACTGGGAGATTGTATGCTCTTGACTAACTATGTCAGCAGATCTAAATTTTTCTATATATCATTTAATTGGACTTCTACTTTCATAAAGTGCTTTTCCGCAAAAGTAGTCCAATGAGTGATATAATTCAACTGTCTGATTTCATCCTTTTGAAGCTGAACAGAATCTGCTCTATGAAGCAAGAGATAACTAATATATGCTCTTAATTCCACTTTCTTCTGCATTTGTTCTGGAGTAGTGGTTTTGTGAGCCATCTTCGGGGGCCAATCAAATTTCTCTGGGGTAATATAGTTAGGTTCCGAGTTTGATGAACTGGTGATAGAATTCATCATTCGAACAGTAGTCGAATCTCTATTGGGTGAACTGGTGACCGAGGAAGGAGGTGGGTCATGAATGACAGGAAGAATAGGTGGAAGTTCAGAAGTTGCAGAAGATGAGGTTCCTGAAAAGGCTTTAGGAGCTGGTAGAAGTTGGAGAGTGGAGTATCTTAGGGAGTGTGGTTCAGGATATCGTGACATCCATCTTTTTTTATTTTTTCTCTTAAAACTCAGAACTTGAAATAAATTGTTCAATAGCTGGAAAGCCTTGAACAAAACCTTCTATTTGAAGTGAAGGTGCGACATGGGCAACATTTTTATTTAATATTCTAGGTAACTGTAGACCATATGGATGACGAAAATGAGAAATAACAGAATTTGTAAGATGAAATAGACATCTGGAAGCAATAGTTGCATAGACAGACTGAGGTAACATTTCAACATCTTTAATTTGAACACATACAACAAAAGCTTGTGATAGATGAGGATCATCTAAGGCTATAATAAAATTAGGTCTTATTACACAGAAACCATCTTTATCTAGGGTTCCAGAAAATTGACAGAGGACCGCCTTTTGCCCGTCTAAATGTCTCTTCACATCTAGTAAAGTAACCAGATAAGGATGATTTATATTATAGGAAAAATGTGAATGGACAAGGATGTCAATTTATCCGACATGCAAAAACTTGGCCTGTTTAGATTTCCAAACTTTAATATCTTCTTGAGAAAAGAAGGGGAGAAATACCGAACGAATGCCTATTCCTTGGACTTGCATATTTACTTCAACATATTTTATACTTCTTAGGAGTCCAGACTGAAATTGAGAAAAATTATATAATTCAGTTTTATCAATTTCAGGAAAGGAAACAGTACCTTGGTCATCCGTTTGCGACTCTTGAGTGGTGATATGAGAATGGATGGTTGACAAGGGGAGTTCTGATGGATCGACTGAAGAGTAGCGAGATTGGAGCATGTATAAATGTGAGATTTCAGAACTGTCCGATGAGATTAAATTCTTACCTTCTGGTTCATCTTCATCCATATCATTGTTTGATGCATCTGGATGGGTTTTGACTGGAGCTAAATATACTACCCCAGGAAGAGATGTATTGGCTGGAGGTGTCAGAGCTTCATCAAGAAATTCATTGATTCTGTTTACCTCTTCAATGAATTCTGCTTCAGTAACAGGTTATCACTACTGAAATATCTACTGGGATATTTTTTGGATGGTCAAAAGCATAAGCATGAAACTTTTGATCTCATGTCAAACCTTTGACTTGTAAGAATATGTTGGTCGTCTGCTGGGGGGTGAGAACCGGTCCCTTAGCCAGATAGCAATATGTGTATAAAAGAGGATCTTCTTGTCTTTGGAAGTAGCTCGGAGGATGCTCTTTACATATGAAAGTGTTGTGCTTGGCTCTCTGTGCAATCAGCCTCATAGCCTGAGGTTCTTTTGGAGGAGGGGGTCCCCAATGAGAAAGTTTGAAGTGTACATCTTTTTCGTTATGGAACGGAGTAGGATGAATCGAGGCTTTCAGTGTTGTTTCAAACTCAAACAATGGAGCCAACGCTTATCTATGCTCACTTCTTTAAATACTGTCACGAAGTGTGCATTGTTATATGGCACTATGTGGGATAGAGCAAAGTAACGGCGATTCTCCATTTTTGCACTCATTACCATACCTTCTCAGTTACAGATTTCTTCAATAGAAAGACAAAAGTATGCCATCTTCATAGGCTAGTATGCCTAAAACGAGGAACAATAGGTAGATATGTTGGAATAACAATATCTAGTATTATGAAACAAGTGAAAAGATTTTCACTTCTGTTTTCATAACAAACTTCCAGATCTCTTGGAGTGAAGCTGTTGTAGTGATCCCAAATTGTAGTGAAATGTCGGTCGAATTCATATCCATTATGGACTAATGGGACTTGCGAGTTATAATTGCGATATTCATCGCGAATGGGGTGTTCAATCCCTGATGCCTCAAGGATACTGAAGAGGGAATTGGAAGTAGCCATGTAGAAAAAGATGAAGCAAAGAGTAGTTACTGATAGAGCTTTGCATCCAGTACAACTTAACGCCCTAGCAAAGCTCTATCAGTAAGTACTCTATGCTTCACTTTTTCTACATGGCTACTTCCAATTCGCTCTTCAGTATCCTTGAGGCATCAGGGATTGAACACCCCATTCGCGATGAATATCGCAATTATATATAACTCGCAAGTCCCATTAGTCCATAATGGATATAAATTCGACCGACATTTCATTACAATTTGGGATCACTACAACAGCTTCACTCCAAGAGATCTGGAAGTTTATTATGAAAATAGAAGTGAAAAATCTTTTCACTTGTCTCATAATACCACTGGAGAACTAGATAATGTTATTCCAACATATTGATTTAAACTTTTGGTAATTAAGGCATGCAGCACATGATCATCCATCACTATTGAAATATATATATATATATATATTAATCATGCCAATGGAAATAATTAAGAACAAGAGATAGAAACACAATTTATCTAATTAATGGCATACCTGAGGATGAGAGCGGGCATCTCCCGAGGTGTTCAGTCTATTCCACATATGTCTAGTTATAAATTTAAGAGTAGGATTGATATCAAGGTGTTGGACACTAGGTAGTGTTGTTCAAGTGTACGTACCTAGCAAGCTAGGCCTTCTTTCCCACTCCCAGAAATTGACTATCAGTTGTTTTCTCTACTACTCGATGATCACCTGGGAATTCAAAATCTAATCTACGAATGCTATGTGCCATATACATGTGCAGTGTGTTAACATATATGGTACTCCATTTAAACTAGAATGCATATATATATATATATATATGGCTATTTCTTTCCCGATGAAGAGACTCGGAGGTTGCTCTTCATCTGTTGGTTAAGAGGGGGAGCTAGCTAGGGAGTTCATGTCTAGTTGGAGGTGGAGGAGGAGGAGGATATATAATTAAGTGGTGTAAGTGTTAATTGGGGAGGGAATTAAAGGAAAGTGGTATTAATTAATGTCATTCTTGCACGGGGGAGGGAGAAGACCATGCGAGAATGATGGGGGGGAGTGGTGGATTTTGTGGCTTGCCGCATGTTGTTGGAAAATCAAACTAAAATTAGAAATTTTTCTTTTGTGATCCAAGAGGATATTAAGGAGAGTCCTTTGACCCATTATTATTAATAAAAAGAGATGTGTGGTGGTGAAGGAAGAATTATCCCCATCCACTCATTATTTAATTAATTATTTTTCTCCTACCTATTTTTGTAACATCAAGGTAATATAAATAGGACTTGAAACCTTTGTACAAACAACAACATAGGAGAATAAAGGTTTCCCCTTCAAGTGTTCTAATCCTCCTCTTTATGTGTCTTGTGTGAGAAATTTATCCTTTAGTCTTGATCATTTAGAGTAAACCTAGAACTGTGCTTGTCCAAATTCCAACATCTTGCACCTATGGAAGTTAAATGACGTTGTCAATCAATTGGATCCTAAGTTTCTGGTGCGGGTTCTGTTGGCCATGGTTGAAACCGCAACACGAGGAAGTGCACTGTCAACGACACATGCACCGATGCACCAGTTGGAGCGGAGAACCCCTTCTGCTCCACAAGATAACCCTTTCTTTTCGTCACTCACTTCTGTCACTACCTGCGGGAAAAAGGGATCCCCCTCCTCGTCTCTCATGCAGGAGAAATGGGCAACAAGCATCTCTCTCTCTCTCTCTCTCTCTCTCTCTCTCTAGTGCATTAAAAACACTCAACTCTCTCTCCTCTCTCTCTCTCCGTAGAACTCCCGCGTGAGAGAGAGTGTATGTGGGGGAGGTGAGAGAGCATGTAGACCGAGGGAAGAGCAGAGCGCGATGAGTGAGAGAGAGAGAGAGAGAGAGACCGCGTGTGAGGAGAGGGAGAGAGGAAGACGGTATGATGAGAGTCTGGGGGAGAGGGCGTACGTGTGGAGTTTGGAGAGAGAGGCAACGAGGGGAAAGAGGGTGATGAGAGAGAATGAGTGAGAGAGAGAGAGAGAGAGACTGCACGTTGAGAGAGCGCCAGCGTGAGGAGAGAGAGAGCGCCAGAATGTTGAGTACCACAATTTGCCCTCGCGAGATCCTGTCACCGATAGCCAACTCTCGATATCCATGTTGGGCTTGTTTGCATCTTGAATGTCATCCTAATAAGATGAGTTGATTTAACATAATCTGTTTAATTAACCAGTCATTGATCGTGCTTAATAATTACATGCATATATATGCACCTCTCTCTCTCTCTCTCTCTAGAATATATATGCTAAGTGCAATATGCAGACACAGTAGTGGACATGCATGCTCTATATATGCCCTCTAAAAGAAAAAAAGCTAGGGAAATTAAACGTGAAATGCATGGAAGTGAAGATATATAATCTAGGGATGTCAAAAATACCCGCAAACCCGATTATCCGCATCACCCGACCCGTGATGGGTCAGATAATACCCGAATAAACGGGATATGGATTCGGGTTTGGATATGTTTAAAATACCCGTTTCATATCTGGATAGGGTATGAATTTAGTGCACCCGAACTTGTACCCGATCCGAACCCGCTCTTAATAACTTATTGTGCATGTTAGGCCTATGATTTTGACATAAACTCAATCTGTTGTCCGTCTTATTAAGTCTGTGAATTTAACCTTCTTGCTAAAATTATACAGACATTTGTATAAAACATAAAGATTACTTTAGAAAGGAAAGAATTGACTAGATTTATTTTTTTCTAATTCTCATAAATCTCACATTTCCTTGGTGTGGATGCGGACTCATACTTTATGGACGGATACGGATATCCGCGGATATATCCATACCCGTGATGGATATACCCGTATCCATACCCGCAAAAATAATAGGGTACTATCCGGGTATGGTATTTGTAAAATTTTCACGGATAGGATATGGTATTAGTCTACCCGAGCCGAACCCGATCCATTTACATCTCTAATATAATCTCATGAATAAGAAGTAATTAATTAAGTTACAGTCTATAAATATGTATCTACGCTTTCGTCCCTGCATGTAAGTCTGATATGCCCCCAATGCTACAACGTAACGTTCGTTCATGTTTTCCGAGGAAGAAAGGTTATTAATTAACAACTAATAAGTGAACGGCATTACTTAAACGAAAAAGGGAAAGTGCAGCTCTATGATTATGAGTGTTCGAACACTCGGAGGCCTTTGCTAATAATTAAGTGGATGAACAGGTGGTTTAAACTTTTGGTAATTAAGGCATGCAGCACATGATCATCTATAACTATTGAAATATATATATATTAATCCGGCCAATGGAAATAATTAAGAACAATAGTAGAGAAACACAATTTATCTAATAAATGGCATACCTGAGGATGAGAGTGGGCATCTCCCGAGGTGTTCATTCTATTCCACGTACATCTAGTTATAAATTTGAGAGTAGGATCGATATCAAGGTGTTGGACACTAGTTAGTGATGCTCAAGTGTACGTACCTGTCAAGTTAGGTCTTCTTTCTCACTCCTAGAAATTGAGACTATCGGTTGTTTTCTCTACTACTCGACGATCACCTGGGAATTCAAAATCTAATCTACAAATGCTATGTGCTATATACATGTGCAGTGTGTGTGTGAACGTATATGGTACTCTATTTAAACTAGAATGCATCTATATATATATATATATATATATATATAATTATGGCTATTTCTTTCCCGATGAAGAGACTCGAAGGTTGCTCTTCAGCTGCTGGTTAAGAGGGGGAGCTGGCAAGGGAGTTCATGTCTGGTTGGAGGAGGAGGATATATAATTAATTGGTGTACGTGTTAATTGGGGAGAGAATTAAAGGAAAGTAGTATTAATTAATGTCGTTCTTGCACGGAGGAGGGAGAGGACCACGCGAGAATGATGGGGGAGTGGTGGATTTTGTGGCCTGCCGCATGCTGTCGGAAAATCAAACTAAAATTATGTAATTTTCTTTTGTTATCCAAGAGGATATTAAGGAGAGTCCTTTGACCCATTACTATTAATAAAATGGGATGTGTGGTGGTGAAGGAAGAATTATCCCCATCCACCCATTGTTTAATTAGTTTTTTTCTCTTACCTATTTTTTTAACATCAAGGTAATATAAATAGGCCTTGAAACCTTTGTACAAACAACAACATAGGAGAATAAAGCTTTCCCCTTCAAGTGTTCTAATCCTCCTCTTTGTGTGTCTTGTGTGAGAAATTTATCCTCAGTCTTGATCATTTAGAGTAAACCTAGAGCCCTGCTCATAGCTTGTCCAAATTCCAACAGCATACACCTGTGGAAGTTAAATGACGTTGTCAGTCAGTTGGATCCTAAGTTTCTGGTGGGGGGTCTGTTGGCCATGGTTGAAGCCGCAGCACGAGGAAGTGCACTGTCAACGACACATCCATTGATGCACCAGTTGGAGCGGAGAACCCCTTCTGGTCCACAAGATAACCCTTTCTTTTTGTCACTCACTTCCGTCACTGCCCGCGGGAGAAAGGGATCCCCCCTCCTTGTCTCTCATGCGGGAGAAATGGGCAACATGTCTCTCTCTCTCTCTAAGCCCAGAGTCCAGAGGAGGCAGCCTCCAGTTTTTATCTTTTTAATTTTTTAATCTTTGTATCTGCCAGTACTGGCCTATTGGGCTCAAATGGCTAGAACCGGACCGGCCAAGGCCAGTTCCGGTACATAGTAGGCAATATTGAATATCATGGTATTACATCTATTTATGACATAAAATTGGTGGTACAATCCAGATTTTCTCAAAAAAAGAGAAAAGATCTACGAGGTGGAGGGTTTATTTACCAACATGCCTAATAGCAAGTTACATAATAAGCACCAGTGTAAAGATGACAGTATCGAATTGCATGGTCCTTACTGATTATATAAAATGTAAAGCAGGTATCATATAAAAGACATTAAGTAGAAGAGATAATTACATGTTATAGAAATGATAATATTGCAAGTGTGGATTACTTGGCATGTCCAATTTCTCACTATAATTTTGTGACACCCATCTCTAACTCACCAAATTTTATCCAAAATCAAGTTAAGAGGGAAAGAAAGATGTTGTGTGAAGAATAGAGAAAAAAATACAAATTTGAAATATAATTTTGTGAACCTTTAACTCACCTGATTTTATCCAAAATCATGTTTAAGAGAAAAAAGACATGTTGTGTGAAGAATAAAGTAAAAATGCAAATAAGAACTATAAGTCTGTAACACAGGAAGCACAATCCTTCATGAACATAGAAGCAAGGCATAGATATACCAGGTATGAAACTACTTTAAGAGCCATCCGAACAAAGGTGTTGCAATGGCGGTCAATAATTCAAAGAATATACAGTAAACGCCCTAGTGAAAATGCTATTTATTGAATTTTCAAGGACCACAATGGCTTCCGTGTCACTTTTTTTGTTTCAAAGTCAAATTACAGGCCCCAAGGACAATTTGCAATTTTAAGAGCATAGCAATATTTGCTTTTCTTTCTCTCCAAAGAATAAAGAAATCTTTTTAAATAACTTAGTCAATAGGATTAGATATAAGAATGAGGGTTGCAATGCTCTAGCCAGAAATCTTTGGTAAAAAATTGCAAAAAGCTATTTCCCCTCCATCAAAATTCTCAGTTTCAAAGCAATATTAGAGTCAGAGAGGTAAACTGGTAGATGGACAGATATGACCATATAGTGCATACGTCAGTGCCAACTAATACAGGAAGGTAAAATAATTTAGCACACTCACATAATCAGGGAAGAAATTCTAGCAACAGTAATTTCCAGCTAACCACACAGGCTAGGCTGCACAATCTGGTTTTTAAGCCTAGCAAGAGAAATAGAACTTTCTTTTCTTCTATCTTTTATTTTCCCCTCATTTCTTCAACAAGAAAAAATTGAGAATGCCCTTGTACAAGGTTGGAGCTACTTACACAGCTTAAACAAGGCCTGGCCACTGGCCATGCAGCATGTGGCCAAAATCCAAGCTCAGTACTGCCAGTGATAAAGATATAGAAAACAGTGGGGGATCTAATAACATTCAAATTATAAACTTCTAGTATAAATGGTGAAATTTTCATGTTTGTCAATCTGGAGTTGAGGGCCAAAAAGGAATCCAGGATGTGTTTAATATTTCTGAAGGAACCACTCTCTAGAGCTATCAACCAAAACATGCCATCAGGCGAAGGATAAAAGGTTGCAAATGCAGGCAGGCAACTTGCCTACACCATCAAAAAGAAAGAGCATCCTGTAAGCAGAAATCAATAATGTTCACTTGCTATCCACTTTAAAAATAATAATAACGTTCACTTGCTATCATAAAGAACGTGCATGAGGAAGAAGGGACCCATCAGTTAGGCCACATTTTTTTAGCAAAGCTCATAGGATGGCAGCCCATGCTAAGAACTAAAGCTTTAGATGAATGCCAGTGACGTGCATCAAACTCTTAAGCTCAAAATAGCATCCTGGAATGAGATAAAATGAAGTAGGTCATTGTTGAGAAGCACATAATTGTGAATCCCACCCACAAACATGAAATGAGAAGCTTTTCATCAGAGACTATTCAAGGAGGCTTAGTAATTGCTACCAAACTTATCTATCATGATCCAAAAGTCTGTTTAATGACACAACCGTCAAGGGGACGGGTCAACCCAAGCTAGAGACTATTTGCCTTAAACTAAGGGGATGCAATCGAGAGAGTGAAACAATTTTCCATGTAGTTCAGTGCAAGACCACATTCCACCCACTTTTAGGACGCATGTGAATACATGATCACGGTGCTGTCCTGTCCTCTCCCTCGCAACATTCTGAGAAACTACTCAGTAATGGAAGCATGTTTGCCATCTCTGGCAAGGTAGATCAAGCAGGAATGACAAGCTTGTGTGCTGCCAAATGCAAGCACCCCCGGCATCAGCCATACCAGAAAATCCATCATCCACAATGCAATTGCAATCTTGGCTAACCATCAGAGCAACTATCAGATAGGTAAAACCATAGTGTCTTAGATCTTGACGGCTGAAGTACCGATACTTAGTTTATAAAACAAATCCCAGTGTCAATATTTGGGTGAATTGCTTCTGCATAGCAAAGAAAATTCACCTGACATCCAAAGAATAAAGCCCAGTGGCCATATGCTTTTCAGTTCAGATCAACAGGTTGGTGAGAAGACAAGCCTGTAGCAAACTATGAAAAGAAAATTCAACAAAAAGAGAAGATCCCCTACACCTTTGTAATGGCACATAGAGAAAAAATGTTTCTTACTACTTTTATGCAAAAGGAAATCCTTAATGGTTCGGAAACAAACCTGAGCAGAAGCTTCACCAAGTTCAATTATTCCAGTTGTATGATGAGGATCACCGCCTAGAGTGCCAAGCGCATAATTTGCAGTAACCCAAGCATAATACCTTCATCAGTGCCTGTAACAAGAACATCATGACCTATTATGATTTCTCCGAGTTGAGGTTCACAAGGTAAAAGAACAGTCACGAACAATGTCCAGCATGTCATAAGGAGTCTTTCCAGGTCCTCCCCCAACAGATGTATGTGCGTAAAATCCTTGCATAATTGACTGTGCATGGAACAATCAACCAGAGTCATCTCCATGTTGCCTGTTACCAGAACATTAAGAAAGATTTTCTTGCTGCAAAAGAAGCTTTAATGCGTGGTGCAGAGAAAACAATTGCCAGGTGTCTGTATTTGTATTTTCAACTGCTCTTATGAGGGGTTTAATCAAGCAAAACTAAACTGAAAACAAAACCCACTGACCAATTAGATGCCTGACTACACTTTCAAAAAAAATCACTTTCAAAAAATTAGATGCCGCACTACAGACAAGACCCAATAATCAATTGGATGCCTGACCAAAAACAAGACCCACTGGCCAATTGGATGCCTCAGTAGGCTGCCCCAATTTTTTACAATTGCACATTACCACTGAATCAATAACACAAGTAGCAATCTGTGCTGCCTTCTTCCAATGCTTAGATGACTAGAGGGCAAAACGCAACCTTTTGCTAAAATTATCCCCTCTATTACGATTTTAAATGCTCGTATGAGATGATCTGACAGCACCGAGATAGCAACGAGCTCTTCCACCACAAAGCAGTTCTCAAATAAGGGCATTCAACACAATCCAACGCCCAAATTTGAAGACATGGGAAATATGAAGTCATATATAGACTTGCCTGTGATTACCGATGCCCAGTCGGGCTGAAAGCGGAACCCCGAGGCCTTCAACACCTTCCTGCAGGACTCCAGTATCCTCTCTTGGACCCTCCTCTCGAGCAGCCGCATCCCAGCCGTCGCCATGAGCCGGACCTCCGTCTCCCCCCACCGCCCCCGCGGCACCCTCCCCCTCCCGAACTCCATCAGCTCCGCCAGCGACTCCCCCGCCATCTCCGGCTCATCCGCGTACGCAGACAACCCGGGTTCACCCTCATCGTGGCCGACGCCCCCAGATCAGGCACGGGCACTCCGGCCCGCCCAACGCCGTGCGCGAAGACTCGTTCCCGTGCTCCCGCCATCGATGACAATCCCGAACCGCCGATCCGACTGCGATCGGAGGAAGAGGACGAGAAAAGCGGCAGCGGCCGCGGCGGCGAGGAGGGAGACGCAGAAACCGCCGGCGCCGCGGGGTTGCTTGCCAGGGCCGACGCCTATCCGGCAGAGGAGCGAGAAGGCGGAGGGTGGGGAGGGCGGAACTGGAAGGCGGGGCGTCCATCGGCGCCGTGGCTGTGGCGCTCGTGGGGTCGAATGCCGCCGGAGATCGGGGCATTCAGCCGGCGCATCAACGCCCGGGCATGCTCGGGAGATCCAGCGGAAGCCGAAGATCCGAAAGTGGGGGGCGGCGGCGCGGGCCGCCTCCCTCGCCTCTGACGCGGTCGTCGTCTTCCTCTTCCCCCCTCACCTGGAGACCCGGGAGGAAGAGAGAGAGAGAGAGGTGGTGTTCACAGTTTGATTTGCGGTAACTGCGGCTTGGTTTTGTGGGAAAAAACAAATCAAATTTTCTGTTGTGATCCAAGAGGATATCAAGGAGAGTCATTTGACCCATTACTATTAATAGAATGGGATGTGCGACGGTGAAGGAAGAATTCCTACCTATTTTTGTAACATCAATGTGATATAAATAAGTCTTGAAACCTTTGTACATCACACGGAAACTCTCTAGCTAGCTCCCTCTCTTAACCAACAGATGAAGAGCAACCTATGAGTCTCTTCGTCGGAAAAAAATAGCCATAATCATATATATATATATATATATATATATATAGTTGGACGACTATATATATAGATATCTCCCTTAATATATAGCTAGAATATATATATATGCATTCTAATTTAAATAGAGTACCATATACGTTAACACACTACTTATGTATATAGCACATAGCATTTGTAGATTAGATTTTGAATTCTCAGGTGATCGTCGAGTAGTAGAGAAAACAACCGATAGACTCAATTTCTGGGAGTGGGAAAGAAGGCCTAGCTTGCTAGGTACGTACACTTAAGCAACACTAATTAGCGTCCAACATGTCCATATCGATTCTGCTCTCAAATTTATAACTAGACGTACGTGGAATAGAATGAACACCTCGGGAGATGCCTGCTCTCAACCACAGGTATGCCATTAATTAGATAAATTTTATTTCTCTGCTCTTATTCTTAATTGTTTCTATTGGCATATATATATATATATATATATATATATATAGTGATGGATGATCATGTGTCGCATGTCTTAATTACCAAAAGTTTAAATCACCGGTTCATCCACTTAATTATTGGCAAAGGCCTCCGAGTGTTCGAACACTCGTAATCATAGAGCTTCACTTTCCCTTTTTTGTTTAATTAATGTCGTTCACTTATTAGTTGTTAATTAATAACCTTTCTTCCTCAGAAAATATGAACGAACATTACGTTGTAGCATTGGGGGCATACTAGACTTACATGCAGGGACGAAGGCGCAAATACATATTTATAGACTATAACTTAATTAATTACTTCTTATTCATGAGATTATATATCTTCACTTCCATGCATTTCAAGTTTAATTTCTCGAGCTTTTTTCTTTTAGAGGGCATATATAGAACATGCATGTCCACTATTGTGCCTGCATATTGCACGTAGCATATATATTCTAGAGAGAGAGAGGGGGGGAGATGCATATATAGGCATGTAATTATTAAGCACGATCACTCACTGGCTAATTAAACAGATTATGTTAAATCAACTCATCTTATTAGGATGACATTCAAGATGCAAACAAGCCCAACATGGACATCGAGAGTTGGCTACCAGTGACAGGATCTCGCGAGGGCAAATGGTGGTACTCAACATTCCACAACGTGACCGCAATGGTTGGTGCCGGAGTCCTTGGCTTGCCATTTGCCATGTCTCAATTAGGATGGTAAGAAGAAGAAGAAAAAAGAAGAACCCAGATTAATGAATTATTAATCACCCACTCTGTCAGTGTGTGTGTGTGTGTATATATATATATATCACCATATATATACATATATATATGGGTTCATTACTCTATTTTGCTTTAATTTGGTGATTAACTTTGATTGATTAGTTAATTCCCTCTAATTAATTAATGTGGGCACCAAATTAAATTAATTAAATTAAACGTCTCTGTAGGGTCCCGGGGCTCACAATAATAGTTGGCTCGTGGTTGATGACACTCTACACCCTGTGGCAATTGGTGCAGTTGCATGAGGCAGTCCCGGGGAAGCGATTCGATCGCTACCATGAGCTCGGGCAGCACGCCTTTGGCCCAACACTTGGCTATTGGATTGTGGCGCCACAGCAAGCGATGGTGCAAGTCTCCTCTGACATCGTCTACATGGTAACCGGGGGGAAATCACTGCACAAGTTCATCGAATTACTGGTGCCCAGTTGGGGATCGTCAAAGAAATCCTACTTCATCCTCGTCTTCGCAGCCGTCCAACTGCTTCTATCACAACTTCCCAACTTCAACTCCATCAGTGTCATCTCTTTCCTTGCAGCGCTCATGTCTTTTTGGTATGTATAAATATACCCAATTCAACTCGCTAGCTAGAAAATTTGCGCCCTTCATAATTAATTAATATCTCTTCTTTGTCCCTTATTACACAGTTAATAATATGCATAGTTATTTTTTCTCTCTCTTCATTAATTATATGATCCTCCGATCTTTTTCCCTGTTGCAGCTATTCATTTATATCATTTGTCGCCTCCATTATCAGGGGTGGCCGGCAACATCATGTGGACTACGGTCCACGGTCTTCCACAGAATCTGACAAGGCCTTTGGTGTTCTCAACGCTTTGGGCACAATAGCTTTTGCGTATGCAGGACACAGCGTTGTCTTGGAGATCCAAGCAACAATACCATCCACCCCTGAGAAGCCGTCCACAAAACCCATGTGGCAGGGGGTCATCGGCGCATATATAATTGTCGCTCTTTGCTACTTCTCAGTCGCCACCGCTGGCTACTGGGCTTTTGGAAATGCAGTAGAGGATGATATCCTCATCTCATTGGAGAGACCGGACTGGTTGATCGCCGTAGCTAATTTGATGGTTTTCTTTCATGTTATCGGAAGCTATCAGGTAAATAAATTAAGTTCCATATATATATAGTTGGTATGTGCCCTTCCCTAGTCATACACGCACGTTTCAAGTTACGAACGTCCAGGTTTAAGTACCTTAATGTTTGAACATGATCAATTCATCACTTCACAAACATTTCTTAATCTATATATAAAGCGAGTCAATCTAGCTAGTACATAACTAGCTAGAGATAGATAAGACTATATATTTTCAAGAAACTATATGTATATTATTTATGCTTTTGAAGACAATTAATGGAAATAGTTTAACATCCATCTATCCTATCTCACAAATAGCTAGCTACCTAGAGTGATATACATTTTTACCATTAATTAATTAGTAATTAATTAATTATAATACATTGCTTATTAATTACGTACTTTTGTTCTCTCGATCAGGTATTTGCGATGCCCGTTTTCGACCATATTGAATCCTTTCTCGTTAACAAAGTAAAGATGACTCCGAGTTTTCTTCTTCGTGTCATTGCTCGTAGTTCCTATGTTTGTAAGTATCTCTCGATCTTCATTACATATAATTTCCTTTTAATCAAGACTTGAGGATCATTTTAATTTCCTCTTACATGTGTGTGTGTGTATATATATATATATATATCTTTGTATATATATATACTTGCATGTGGTAGGTTTCACTTGTGTGGTGGGAATTTGCGTCCCTTTCTTCGGGGGGTTGCTTGGATTTTTTGGAGGACTACTTTTCACTCCAACTTCATATTATGTAAGTGCATTGTCTCAATATATATATATGAAATGTTTTTAAGAGTCATATATATACGTGCATTCACTTATATAAGTGTGGCCTCATTAATTAATTATGCATGCAGCTCCCTTGTATTATATGGATTATATTGAAGAAACCAAAGACATTCAGCGTTCATTGGTGTGCATGTTGTGTAAGTTATTAAAATGTCGATTGAGACACTCAATTGATAGTGTTGCTAGCATATATATATATATATATATATATATATATATATATATCTCCATATGTTAACCTCATTTCTCTTGAATTTGCCATCATTTCAGGTTGCTATCATCGTAGGCTTATCATTAATGGTTCTCGCACCTATTGGTGGATTAAGACAAATCATTCACGATGCCAAAGGATA
Organism: Amorphophallus konjac; assembly: GCA_022559845.1. Lineage (NCBI taxonomy): Eukaryota > Viridiplantae > Streptophyta > Magnoliopsida > Alismatales > Araceae > Amorphophallus > Amorphophallus konjac. The sequence goes on along the minus strand of CM040127.1, from coordinate 18,350,330 downwards.
CAAGTTCTTTTCATAGATTAGGACATGAAAGTGATGGACCTTCTTCAATTTGTTATAGGTTGACCATGTCAAATAATAATTGTAGCTTAGTTTGTTCTTCAATATTTGTTCTACATCTGGTACCGCAGGGTATGGTATCGATTATAGATTAGCACGAAGGTTCACTCAAGAGTTAATCCACATAGTCCAAGATCGATGATTTTGTCCCTCCAGGTTAAATTTAACATTTTTTTCCTCAAGATTTCTCTGTGCCAAATCAATTAGATGTCCTCATTTTTATGGACTTATGTACTCATAATTGTTAATTAAGATGAAGTTCGGCTTTGGCTTTTGTATTTTGGATGTTGAATGAGTAAAATAAATATATATTTGAGGATCAACCTTGATTAAGGCAATTGTATAATTTGATGTTATCGATTCTTAAGCTTCATGAAATTAATATGAGATTGTTTAAGTTGATATCGCTAATTCGTTCGGCCATGCATGGCACTCAACTGACTCATTGAAAACCTCATATATAGCTATTACAATATTGTACGTGGCATAATCAAATACCTGAAGTAAATGAGATTGGCTTAATTAAATGATTAATTAAGATGGACTTCCATCTTTACCACCAAGTTTTTCAGTGGCCGAATTTAGATAAGATCCATTGATCAAACAATCACCATATTAACAAAAACTATATATATTTTGATGGATCCCATTAAATTTAAACTAATGGAAACTCTTTCATGACTAATTAATAATATTCCACTTTGATCGTCTAATCCAATCTAAAAGCGAATAATATATGTAAAAGCTACAAGAGAGTATTTTTATAGAAGAAAAGTTAAAGTCATAACTAGTACCAAGATGATTCTGCTGTCAAGAGTAATGTTATGATGCCACACCTCTTTAACACTTTTCGCCACTCACAACTTGGCTGTCCGATCATAAGATCATTAGTACAGTTAAATCATGCAAAACACTTAAAGTTCAGTGCTCTGAGCTATTAAATGGTGATCAAAAGTCTGGCACTATATATATATGATATTCCTATTCCACTAATATGCAACTATATATAGGCTAAAAAAATGTAGAATAGTGGAATGACTATATAATGGTAGGCGATGTTATATATATACTGGGTGAAGACCAACCAGACTGGGGGATTGATCTGGGAATTATTAATGTTAACTCAATTTAGTATGATCAGGTGACGACCACTAAGATTCTTTCATCTTAACCCCTAATTTATGCATAGAAAATTACGTAATCGGATGCCGAGGGAGACATCCTACTGCTCATATAATTGGAAAAGAGAAAAATGTGAACTTAATAAGTTTGGTGCTCTTAAGTTTGCCTTAGTTTATTTATCTTAATGTTGATCATTTGATCGCCAAACAGCTGAGTATATAAGAATGGAAAAAAGAGTGACAAAAAATGTAGCATCATAGTATTGCTCAATTTATCCGTAGTTTGCCTAACCAGCCACCGTCTAATATATTTAGCCAGTTACAAGAAATTTGATGTGCCCTTAGTTAGGTTGTTAGGTTGGAGCATTCCTTTCGATATGAAACTAGTCTTGATACTATTATTTTGTAGAGTATTTTAGAGTATACAATATATATTGACTTTGCAATAATTAATTGCTCGTATAGACAGCCACAACCACAAGGAAGACCGATCGAGAGCTATAGTGGAAGAGGGAGATATAGGAAAGAGAGTCTTAAGATCTTCAGATTTGAATTGTACAATTAATTTATAAGATAGGCTCAAGTTTGTACGTATTATTTTTATTATAATAACAAAGTCCTCTAATATGTGAATATCAAAAACATGCATTCAAATAATAAGTATTAACTCCTAGATTCCACGATGTCTCTTTATAACTGTCTACTCTCTACAAAGTAGCACATCTAACGTTTCTCCATCAGCTCCACTATCTCTATCTCCCTACCTCACTATATATATGTAAACTCCCCACTCTTTATAAATTGATATCATAATCAATATTATCCAGGGGTTTCATCGACTATGTGATCTGTGATTCCGTATCGACTCGGTCCAACTTAGATATAATACCATTAAACTTAAAATAAATTGGCTTCAAGTGACTCCGGTGAGACACCGACTCCGCCATCTTAGTCATCTAGCCTATATCCGGTTGGTATGTCCGTCTCGCACAGACTCCTTCAATTCGCCTCCTCTTCCTGTTCTCTACTCGATCGATCCTCCTACTGGGCGCTTCCCATGTGTCTTCTCTCTCTCTAAAATGTTATCGGCTCCTGTCCTCATTACTGAGGAGGAGGCCCAAGTCTGTGCCATCGCCCAAACCATCATCGTCTTGTGGGAGTACTGCTCTGGCTGCGCTGATGACATCGACCTCAATCGGCTGCGCCTGCTACTGCAACAACGGCCTCGCCTGCGCCTCCAAGCTCTGCAAGATGACTATGCCAATGCCCAACGTCGACCGGGATGCCATCCTCCAGGCTCTGCACCTAACAAGCCTATGCGCCACTGGAATTGCACAAGTGGCCATGATGTTACAGCCCCACTGCTTCCCACACATCGCCACCATGGTGAAACTCTGTGTACTGCCCGGAAGGCTGGCTAGGCTCTGATTTTTCAGTTACTTATGTATATATAAGCAATGGATCCTTCGAAAGTACATCCAGCTCTAGGGGTGCCAAATGCCAAGGGCAGCCTTTCATGCGTTGGAGTTTGAACATATCTCATACATGTCTAGGCTCAGCACTGAAAAATTCAGCACTATTTAATTAATTAAGGGCAATTCAAAGCCTTGTAAGTATATGTATATATATATAGTGTTCCATGCCTCTAGTCTTTGTTGTGTAGTGGACAGCGGATCTAGAGGGGAGGGGTGAATAGATCAGCCCCACTTATCGCAATGTGGCCCTCTATATAGCTAGTTAAAATAAATTACAGCAGAATAGAAACTAGCTTCCAAGTGCGTTATGATTTGCTTAGCAAGATAAGTAAGATATATAACAATTCGATCCTAAGCATGCACCTAGAACGAATCAATCACACAAGCAAACCACACTAGACAGGATTTTAAGGTGGTTCGGACTGAATCCTCAGTCCTACGTCCACCCCTCACCAAAACCCGGTGAGGCTTCACTTGTGCAGCGCACAGAACCGCAAATCGGAAACCACCGATTGCCTTCCTACTCACCACCTGGTAGGGATGTCAACTGCAAATTGGAACAACCTCCAATTACCTTCCTACTAACCACCGGTAGGGATGAATCACACTTTCAATGTTTAAGCAATAATGAAACTGAAACAAATGTGAAGGAACTAAAACAAGAGATTGAGTTGTGAGTGAAAATGAATTGGCCCTTGTATGAAATGTTGATCAGCAACAAGGCTCCTCTTGGCTTCAACTCAATCTTCTTGATTCACCCTTGATTGGATGAATGTTCTTCACGGAGTACTGTTCACGTGAACAGTACCTCTTCCTTCAATTCTTCTCTCTTGATCTTCTCTTTGAACTTCTTTGAATGAATGAAGGAGATGATGAAACTACCTTGAATCTTGATTGCTTCTTTAGCTTCTAGGAGTTTGAATGCTTGAAATATCACCTTGAATGAGGTGGAAAGAACTTGAATGGATGAAGATGATTTCCTTTGAAGAACTTGAATCAAACCAGCTTCCTTGGATCACTTTGATAGCCTTGCTTTGATGTAATCTTCCTTGAGGTTTGTTGGCTTTGATTTGAGCTTGATTCCCCTTTGATTGGATGAAGAACACCTTCACGAACTACTGTTCACGTGAACAGTAGCTCGTCTCCAAGCTCTCTTGCAGCCACCCTAAATCTCACAAGAAGCCCCTTGAAGCATTAGGGTTTCTAACCCCTCATGTGTTAGTTTTATAACCCTTGAATGGTCCATAGATGCCCCCTAGACCCGATCCACAAATCATGGAAGATTAGGTAAGGTTTGATTAAACAAATCCATGGAAAGGGGCTAGCCACGAGGTTGATTTCGAAGTCAAACAAGGCTGCATCGGGGCTGGCGGTCGACCTAAGGCTCCTGGCGGTCGACCGCCACTGAAACACCTGCAAACGGGCGATCCCTGGAAAATTCGGTCGACCGCCACTGGCTGGCGGTCGACCGCCACTGAAAGACGTGCAAACTTGGGAGTCCCTGGCTGGGGCGGTCGACCGCCCCTGTGCTGGCGGTCGACCGCCAGCTGGGCAGAACCCGGCCCATCCCGGGTTAGTCCGTTATCCGCGTTAGCTCCGTCGTTCAACTTCTTTAGCAGCCCGGTCATGTCCGTGGCATCTTCCTTGACTGTCTTGAAGATTTTATTATTGAGTCTTCAATCAAATTTTTGTTCCGGGGGCGCGCTGCCCCCTTGACCCCCGCGACCTGACCGCGCAGGTCGATCCGCGTGCGAGGGCGCAACATTCAGCGTTCACGTTCACCATTTCCACTTGATTCCTTGTCCATTTATTGGCGCACCTGTCATGAACAAAAACATCACGTATGTCAATCACATGAAGGTGAAAAACATCAATGACTAATAGTGTTTAGCCATTATCAAAACCAAGAATACATTAGAACTCATATGACCATAGAATGATGTCGAATGACCCAAGTGACCATAGAGGCACAACAGTCTTACACACCTGTGTGATTCATATGCCGATCTTTAAGTTAGCTTTTATTTAGTGTGGACTTGTCTACTTTATCTCATTAACATGTTCCGGGTTGAAAATTTGGGGTTTAGAAAATGATAGGAGCCATTTCCCTAGAATTACAAATATGGCCTCAGGTTTAGTTGTGTCGACTATCCTACGCAAATGTAACTAACCCCCTGGACATGCATCTCCAAATTGCCAGACATTTCAGCTTTCATGGAAGATATGATTGTTTTGATGATATTGACAAATTAAGATTAGCATGTCTTGCACTCACATTAGGGCCTACATGTAGTAATAAAAATCCACTCACTACTTATCCGGATTGGCAACTTTTGTAAAAGGAATTTTGTGCAAAAGATCTAGAATGTAAAAAAGGAAAAACTTACATTAGATTTGACCAATAAGATGTGATATTTGGTGACTATGACCTCTTCGTATGGGAGATAAGAATAGCATCAAAACAAAGAAGCATTCTGAATGGGATTAATTGGAAGGGAACATATATAGAAAAGACTTTATATATATATATATATATATATGTATGCTTTTCTTCTGGCTATCATTGTCCAAGCCTCACTACATATGAATTGTGAGAGATAATGGATGGGCAAGAAACAGAGGAATAAGACAGTCTGGTACCGGTAGCATTAGATGGATAATATAAATTAAATTGATAAATGCTAGAATTTACTAAACCATTTTAGGTTCTAATTAAATAAAATCAAGTTTGTCAAAAAAAATAGCATTTTTGTTTAATGTGTATCCCGCATACGGGTGCCAATCCAAGACCCACAGAGTTATTTTTCTTTTGTAGATTGTGAAGGCAGTGCATGGCGATCAAATAACGTTAATTTTGGTCTCCGTTTTTAGTTTCAGTGCTGTTGAATATAATCCCTTTGTTTAGAGTTGTTTTTCTTTTCGGAATATATGTTAGTTGAAGAATTAAGGGGATTAGATTTTGCTGTGACAAATTAAAGCTCATTATGTGCAATTAATACAACGCACATCCGGATAAAGCTGATCATATATTAATTGGGAGTCTTGTTAACTAGTCTAACATGCAGATCGACAGGTAACAAATATGTTATTCTTAGTGAATTTACTAAAAAGGAAAACTTGAATGTATAGAGTACCCCCCACTGAATTAACAATATGATAATCCATATATATGTTGGTTGATTGAGACATGATGCGCCAACAATGTGAGTGTAATAATTTTTCAAAGAACTGAATGAGTTGAAGACTTTGGATCCTTTGGCACGCGAAGTCAAAAGAATCGCATAGGATATGATTAGAATGAATAATTTAGAGAAATGTTTATTACTCGTGCAGCAAGGTAAGTTTATTACCCGTCTTATCTCTCATTGGACTCCACATGTAGTGTGTGGGTCTCACTTTTTATCAGTTTTGCACCTATTGTTAATGAGATTTTTAATGATACAAGGATGACAAATAGTTATTTAAGGGTGAAAAATAACTATCTAATAGTGACAAATAGTTATGTAAGGGTGACAAATAGTTAAGTCATGTTAATTTATGCGTATTCCCGAGATGACGAATGAAACTTCCAATGCTATTTAAGAGTGACAAATAACTATTTAAGGGTGAAAAATAGCAATCTAAGGGTGACAAATAACTATATAAGGGTGACAAATAACCAACTCCTATCAATTTTTGAATATTCCTGAGACGACGAATAAGACTTTCAATGCTATTTAATGGTAACAAATAACTATCTAAGGGTGGCAAATAACTATGTAAGAGTGATAAATAGCCAACTTATGTCAGTTTTCACGTATTCCCAAGGTGACAAATGAGACTTCTAATACTATTTAAGGGTGACAAATATATGAATAAGGGTGACAAATAGATGAAAATATACATAAATATTTAAGAAGTATTTAAGAAATTTAATGGGTAGGACTCACGTGCCAATGACATTGACCAATAACGTATTGGACGTGTAACTTTTCTACCCGTTGAGGAAGGTAGTTAGCATTTCTCATAATTTTAATATGGCACGCGACTAGCTAGGTTGCATTTGAAAGTATTTCAGTGCTACGCCCCAGGGGTAGCATTGTAATTAACACCTCAGAAGTAGACGGTAAATCTGATTCAATTCAGAGAACTGCCCATCCCGCAGTGGTAGTGCGTATTTATATTACACAAAGAGGAGGATTAGAACACTTGAAGGGGAAAGCTTTATTCTCCTATGTTGTTGTTTGTACAAAGGTTTCAAGGCCTATTTATATTACCTTGATGTTAAAAAATTAGGTAGGAGAAAAATAATTAATTAAACAATGGGTGGATGGGGATAATTCTTCCTTCAGCACCACACATCGCATTTTATTAATAGTAATGGGTCAAAGGACTCTCCTTAATATCCTCTTGGATCACAATAGAAAATTTTCTAATTTTAGTTTGATTTTCCAATAACATGCAGTAAGCCACAAAATCCACCACTCCCCCATCATTCTCGCGTGGTCATCTCCCTCCCCCATGCAAGAACGACATTAATTAATACCACTTTCCTTTAATTCCCTCCCTAATTAACGCATACACCACTTAATTATATATCCTCCTCCTCCTCCAACCAGACAGGAACTACCTAGCTAGCCCCCCTCTTAACCAGCAGATGAAGAGCAACCTCCGAGTCTCTTCATCGGGAAAGAAATACCCATAATTATATGTATATATAGTTGGACGACTATATATATAGATATCCCCCTTAATATATAGCTAGTATATATATATATATATATATATATATATATATATATATATATATATATATATATATATATATATATATGCATTCTAGTTTAAATAGAGTACCATATATGTTAACACACTGCACATGTATATAGCACATAGCATTTCTAGATTAGATTTTGAATTCCGAGGTGATCGTCGAGTAGTAGAGAAAACAATCGATAGTCTAAATTTATGGGAGTGGAAAAGAAGGCCTAGCTTGCTAGGTACATACACTTGAGCATCATTAACTAGCATCCAACACCTCGATATCGATCCTACTCTCAAATTTATAACTAGATGTACGTGGAATAGAATTAACACTTCGGGAGATGCCCGCTCTCATCCTCATGTATGCCATTAATTAGATAAATTGTGTTTCTCTGCTCTTGTTCTTAATCATTTCCATTGGCCGGATATATATATATATATATATATATATATATATATATATATATATATATATATATATTTCAATACTGATGGATGATCATGTGTTGCATACATGCCTTAATTACCAAAATTTTAAATCACTGGTTCATCCACTTAATTATTAGCAAAGGCCTCCAGAGTGTTCGAACACTCATAATCATAGAGCTTCACTTTCCCTTTTTTGTTTAATTAATATCGTTCACTTATTAGTTGTTAATTAATAACCTTTCTTCCCTTGAAAACATGAACGAAGATTACGTTGTAGCATTGGGGGCATATCAGACTTACATGCAGGGACGAAGGCACAGATACATATTTATAGACTGTAACTTAATTAATTACTTCTTATTCATGAGACTATATATCTTCACTTCCATGCATTTCAAGCTTAATTTCCTGAGCTTTTTTTCTTTTAGAGGGCATATATAGAGCATGCATGTCCACGACTGTCTGCATATTGCACGTAGCATATATATTATAGAGAGAGAGTGAGAGAGAGAGAGGTGCAAATATATGCATGTAATTATTAAGCACGATCACTCACTGGCTAATTAAACAGATTATGCTAAATCAACTCATCTTTATTAGGATGACATTCAAGATGCAAACAAGCCCAACATGGACATCGAGAGTTGGCTACCGGTGACAGGATCTCTCGAGGGCAAATGGTGGTACTCAACATTCCACAACGTGACCGCGATGGTCGGTGCCGGGGTCCTTGGCTTGCCATTTGCCATGTCTCAGATAGGATGGTAAGATAAAGAATAAAAAAGAAGAACCCAAATTAATGAATTATCAATCACCCATATATATATATACACACAACCAACGATCACCATATACATACATATATATACGTGGGTTAATTAATTAATTTATTTTACTTTAAGTTGGTAATTAACTTTGATTGATTAGTAAATTGCCTCTAACTATTTAATGTGGCACCGAATTAAATTAATTAAATTAAACTTCTCTGCAGGGTCCCTGGACTCACAATAATAGTTGACTCGTGGTTGATGACACTCTACACCCTGTGGCAATTGGTACAGTTGCATGAGGCAGTCCCTGGGAAGCGATTCGATCGTTACCATGAGCTCGGGCAACACACCTTTGGCCTAACACTTGGCTATTGGATTGCGGCACCGTTTGGTGCAAGTCTCCTCTGACATCGTCTACATGGTAATCGGCGGGAGATCACTGCACAAGTTTGTCGAATTGCTAGTGCCCAGTTGGGGATCATCAAAGAAGTCCTACTTCATCATTGTCTTCGAAGCCGTTTAGCTACGTCTATCACAGCTTCCCAACTTCAACTCCATCATCATCATCTCTTTCCTTGTAGCGCTCATGTCCTTTTGTTATGTATATATATATATACATATATACCCAACTAGCTAGCTAGAAAATTTGCGCCCTTAATTTATAACTAATTAATATTTCTCCTTCGTCCCTTACTACACAATTAATAATATGTATGGTTATTTTTTTCCTTCCTTCATTAATTAATTATATGATTCTCTGATATTTTTCCATGTTGCAGCTGTTCATTTATATCATTTGTCGCCTCCATTATCAAGGGTGGCCAGCACCATCATGTGGACTACAGTCCACGGTCTTCCACGGAATCTGACAAGGTCTTTGGTGTTCTCAACGCTTTGGGCACAATAACTTTTACGTATGCAGGTCAAAACATTGTCTTGGAGATCCAAGCAACCATATCATCCACCTCTGAGAAGCCGTCCACAAAACCTATGTGGCAGGGGGTCATCGGCCCATATATAATTGTCGCTCTTTACTACTTCTCAGTCACCACCGTTGGCTACTGGGCTTTTGAAAATGCAGTAGAAGATGATATCCTCATCTCATTGGAGAGACCGGACTGGTTGATCACCGTAGCTAATTTGATGATTTTCTTTAATGTCATCAGAAGACATCAGGTAATTAAATTAAGTTCCAAATTAATATATATATAGATATATATAGAGAGAGATATAGATATATATATATATATATATATATATATATATATATATATATATATATATATATATATAGTTGGTACATACCCTTCCCTAATCATACACGCATGTTTCAAGATACGTACGTCCATGCATTGTTTAAGTACCTTAATGTTTGAACATGATCAATCCATCACTTCACAAGCATTTCTTAATCTATATATAAAGCGAGTCGATCTAGCTAGCTAGAGCTAGAGAAGACTATATATTTTCAAGAAACTATATATTATTTATGCTTTTGTAGATAATTAATGAAAATAAGTTAACATGCATGCATCTATCCCGTCTCACAAATAGCTAGCTAGCTAACCAGCTAGAGTGACATGTAATTTTATCATTATTTAATTAGTAATTAATTAATTATAATATCTTGCTTATTAATTATGTACTTTTGTTTCCTCGATCAGGTATTTGCGATGCCCATTTTCGACCACATTGAATCCTTCTCATTAACAAAGTAAAGATGACTATGATTTTTCTTATTCGTGTCATTGCTCCTAATTCCTATGTTTGTAAGTATCTCTTGATCTTCATTATGTATACTTTCCTTTTAATCAAGACTTGAGGATCAATTTAATTTCCTCTTACGTCTATATATATATGTGTGTGTGTGTGTATATATATATATATATATATATATATATATATATATATATATATATATATATATATACTTGCATGTGGTAAGGTTCACTTGTGTGATGGGAATTTGCATCCCTTTCTTTGGGAGATTGCTTGGGTTTTTTTGGAGGACTGCTTTTCACTCCAACTTCATATTATGTAAGTGCATTGTCCCAATATATATATGAAATATTTTTAAGAGTCATATATATTCTACGTGAATTCATTTATATAAGTGTGGCCTCATTAATTAATTATACATGCAGCTCCCTTGTATTATATAGATTATGTTGAAGAAACCAAAGACATTCAGAATTCAATGGTGTTCATGTTGTGTAAGTTATTAAAATGTCGATCGAGACACTTAATTGATAGTGTTGCTAGCATAAATATATATATATATATATATATATATATATATATATATATATATATATATATATCAACCTCATTTCTCTTTAATTTGTCACTATTTAGATAATATCCATTGATCAAACCATCACCATATTAACGAAATTATATTTTGATGGATCCCATTAAAGTTCAACTAATGGAAACTCTTTCATGACTAATTAATAATGTTCCACTTTGATCGTCTAATCCAATCTAAAAGCGAATAATATATGTAAGAGTTACACGAGTATTTTTATAGAGGAAAAGTTAAAGTCATAACTACTATCAAGATGATTCTGCTGTCAAGAGTAATGTTATGATGTCACATCTCTTTAACACTTTTCGCCACTCACAACTTAACTGTCCGATCATAAGATCATTAGAGTACAGTTAAATCGTGCAAAACACTTAAGTTCGGTGCTCTGAGCTATTAAATGGTGATCAAAAGTCTGGCACTATATATATATATATATATATATATATATATATATATATATATATATATATATATATATGATATTCCTCTTCCACTAATATGCAACTACGTATACGTATAGGCTAAAAAAATGTAGAATAATGGAATGACTATATAATGATAGATGATGTTATATATATATTGGGTGAAGACCAACTAGACTGGGGGATCGATGTAGGGATTATTAATGTTATCTTAGTTTAGTATGATCAGGTGACAACCACTAAAATTCTTTCATCCTAACCCCTAATTTGTCTATAGAAAACTGCGTAATCGGGTGCCAATGGAGGCATCCTACTGCTCATATAATTGGAAAAGAGAAAAATGTGAACTTATAAGTTTGGTGCTCTTAAGTTTGCCTTAGTTTATTTATCTTAATATTGATCATTTGATCGCCGAACAGTTGACATAAGAATAGAAAAAAGAGTGACAAAAAGTGTAGCATCATAGTATTGCTTAATTTATCTGTAGTTTGCCTAATCAGCCACTATCTGATATATTTAGCCGGTTGCAATAAATTTGACGTGCCCTTGGTTAAGTTGGAGCATTCCTTTTGATATAAATTTGATACTATTGTTTTGTAGAGTATTTTAGAGTATAAAGTATTTAACGTGTTCTTATTTATTTATTTACTGATTTACTTATTTATTTATTTACTTGTTTACCTATTTATTCATGTATTGATTTACTTATTTACTGATTTATTTATTTATTATTTTACTTATATATTTATTAATTTATTTATTTATTTACTTACTTGTTTGCTTATTTATTTATTTATTTATTTATTTATTTACTTATTTACTGATTTCCTTATTTACTGATTTATTTACTTACTCATTTACTGACTTACTTATTTACTTATTTATATACGTATTTACGTATTTATTTATTAACTTATTTGTTTACTTATTTACTTATTTACTTATTTACTCATTTACTTATTTACTCATTTACACATTTACTTATTTATTTATTTACTGATTTACGTACTTATTATTTACTAATTTATTTATTTATTTACTAATGTATTTATTTATTTATTTACTTATTTACTGATTTATTTATTTACTTCTTTACTTCTCAACTTATTTATTTATTTACTTATTTACATATTTATTTATTTACTTATTTAATTATTTATTTTTAATTATATCATTTAATTGTTTATTTATTTACTTGTTTATTTAGTTACTTTTTTACTTATTTTTTTATTTACTTATTTACTTATTCACTAATGTATTTATTTACTTATTTATTTGGTTATTTATTTATTTATTTATTTACTTAGTTATTTATTGATTTATTTAATTATTATTTTTTACTTAATTACTTAATTATTTATTTCTTTATTACTTTATTTATTTATTTAGTTACTGAGTTAATTATTTACTTATTTACTAATTTATTTATTTATTTATTTGTTTGTTTATTTACTTATTAACTTATTTATTTATTTACTAATTTACCTACTTACTTACTTACTTACTTATTTACTTATTTATTTATTTACTGATTTATTAACTTATTAACTTATTTACTTATTTATTTAGTTATTTACTAATTTACATATTTATTTATTTACTGATTTACTTACCTATTTATTTATTTATTTACTTATTCATTTAATTACTTGTTTATGTACTTATTTATTTATTCATTTACTAATTTATTTAGTTATTTACTTACTTATTAACTTATTTATTTACTTATTTACTTATTTACTTATTTATTTATTTATGACTTATTTATTTATTCACTTATTTATTTACTTACTTATTTAATTAGTTTTTATTTACTAACTTATTTATTTATTTATTTATTAACTTATTTATTCACTTACTTACTTATTTATTTATTAACTTATTTATGTATTTATTTATTTATTTATTTATTTATTTATTTATTTACTCATTTAATTATTTAATCATTTACTTATTTACTTATTCATTTATTTATTTACTACCTTATTTATTTATTTACTGACCAATTAATTAGAGAATTTGGGTGCAGGAAGCACTTGGAGTGTCGAGTAACGAAGAAAATGAGGTTCAGGAAATCTAGACATCCATCTTTTTTTTAATTTTTTCTCAGAAAAATCTGATGTAACTAAGAATTGTTCGATTGCTGGGAATCCTTGAACAAATCCTTCTGTTGTGAGAGCTGGGGCTACATTAGAAATATTTCTATTGAGGTTAGTGGGTAATTACATACCATAAGGGTTACGAAAATGGGAAACTACAGAATTTGTCAAATGAAAGATGCATCTAGATGCTATTGTAGCATACACAGAATTCGGAAGCATTTCCACATCTTTTATTTGAACACACACAACAAAAGCTTGAGATAAGTGAGGATCATCTAGGGAAATAGTCAAGTTGGGTCTTATAACACACAACCCATCTTTATCCAGGTTACCCGAGAATTGACAGATAACAGCCTTTTCCCAATCGAGATGTCGCACATCTAGTAGGGTAACTAGATACGGGGCATTCAGATTATAGGAAAAGTGTGGATGTACTAATATATCAATTTGTCCTATGTGGACAAATTTAGCTTGCTTGCTTTTCCAGGTCTTGACATCTTCTTGAGAGAAGAAGGGTAGAGATACCGGTCTCATGCCTGTTCCCTGAACCTGCATGTTAACCTCAACCTGCTTTATGCTTCTTAGCATGCGGGCCTGAAATTGAGGAAAAGCATACAATTCAGTTTTATCAATAGTTGGAAAGGCCACTGAACCAGTTTCAGTTGTAATTACTTCCTGGGTGAGCATATGAGAGTGAATAGTGGATAAGGGGATATCCGAAGGATATACAGAGGAGTAGCGGGATTGGAGCATGTTGACATGGAGAATAGCAGCGTTAGGCAGAACATGAAACTTCTTACCATCTTCAATCTTACCATCATCATTATCCGAGTTATCAGAATCCTCAAGATCCAGTATAGTAGGGACTTTAATTGGAGTAATGATTACTGTGGATGCCACGGGTGTTGCACTAGATAGCCGTACTGGTGGATTCAGCAGCTGTGAGATTTTGCAGACTTCTTGTTTGAACTCTTCAGACGTTATAGGCTCTTCATCATATATGACCGCAGTGACATCTAATGGAAGGTTATCTGGATGCGCCAGTGCGCATGCCTGGAATTTATTTTCTGGTTTACTTAGTCCCTTCAGGAAGAAAAACATATCTGCCGTCTGTTTGGCAGGTAAAATAGGACCCTTGGCTATGTAGCAGTTGCTGAGTAACAGAGGATCATCCTGCCGTTTGAAAAAACTCGAGGGATGCTCTTTGTTGATGAATGTGCTGTATTTTGCCCGGATGGACAAGGGGCGGACTTGCCGCGGCTCTTTAGGAGGTGGTGGCGCCCAACGAGATAGTTTAAAGTGGACATCTTTGGGCAAAGCATCTTCATGGAACGGAGTTGGTACTACTGATGCCTGCAAGGTGGTGTAGTACTCGGACAATGGAGCCATTGGCTTTTCAAGGCTTACTTCTTTGAAAACAGCAACAAAGTGAGCATTATCAAATGGCACTATATGAGATATTGCAAAATATCGCCTGGTTGCAAAATTTGCGCTCATGACCATACCTTCCCAATAACAAATTTCTTCAATAGGGAACGGGATAGTATGCCACTCAGTGTAGTGGATATCATGACGAAATCTAAGGACGATTGGGAGAAAAGTTGGGATGACTAGTTCTATCCCAGGCAATTCGTCCTTATAAAGATGAAATGTTCGACCCGCAGCATTTTGATAGTAAAGACTGAGATCGCGGAGGGTAAAGGTATCATAATGATCCCATACCGTGGTAAAATGCTGGGCGAATTCATAGCCATTATGTACCATTGGTATACGAGAGTTGTAGTTCTGGAGTTCAAGGGGTATTGGGTGAGGAATCCCGGAAGCTTCCAAGACAAAGAATAGGGAAGTCATGGATACCAACGCTTGAAAGCACAATGATACTTACTGACGTGTAAGATCCAAGACGTATCCGGTACAAGCAAATGCCCTTAGACACGTTTCCTAAGGCTCTGATACCAATTAAGGTTTAGAGGACTTAGGCAATCTGAAGACTGAACCTTCAGAGAACCTGAGACTCTTAAGAGGTCTGAGGACTCGAAAGAAGTATACGTCAAGAGGATGCACAAAGCTTTGATCAAAACGCGATGCCTTCACAGAGCAGTCGAGATGTTCTTATATAGACAGAAGTTTTAATTACAACGATTCAAAAATGGAGTCTGGAAAGTTCCGACTCAAACTACATTTGAAGTCCGGGTTGAAATTCGACTTTATATACATTTAATATCTTGTGGCGTCCGTGACGTGGCCTTGGCTTTAGCTTGGATTAAAGTCCGGCAGCGCGTCCGAATCTTTGCTGTTTGTGACGTGATTGCAACAGTCCGAATCTTTACTATTTGATGAGTTGTTGCAATAGCTTGCCGTGAGTGAGACAAAACCCTACGGGTTTCTTTTGACAGCTAACGCATTATTCTATGAGAGCACTGAGCTGTTTCAGGGTTGTAGATGCAGAAGGGGCCTCGTCACTTTCCAATTCATCTACAATAAGTTCTTCATCTATATAGCGCCGAATTTGGCCGGGTTCTGAAAAATTATATCGTTGAAAGAATAGACATAAATCTGATTCCGAGGCTTGAGTTTGGAGAATATCTGATAAATCTTATTTTGCCTGTTGATTGGCGTAAAGTTGCCTTCTGGTAAACAGTATATCATCTAAGATTTGCTTATTGATCAGCCATCGCAATATGTCTCCTTCTAAAGTAGACCACTTTAAGTTGTTCATGAGACAACTGATTCGCCCTGCAGAAGTGACAAACAAATCTATGGAAGGATATTCCCCTTGTGTTGAGCTGCCTTGAGGAAACATCATTCTAATCTTTTGACAAAAATGCAGCATTTGTTGTGGGGTTCGTGTTTGAAAATTTTTCCAATTGACTTGTCCGACTCCACGCATCATCCTGAGCTGGGGCTTAAGTTCTCTGGTTAGGGCGTCTGGGAGATGATGTTCTTTGCCTGCGATTTTTTCAATCGAAAACTTGTATTGGGCTAAAATAAATTGCCACCATGCATAACGCCTTAATTTTGCACTATCAGCAAGTTTGCGTTTAAGAAATGCCCCTAAAGTAGAGGAATCTATCCGTATGATGAAGGTTTCACTAATCAGATAAGAATGGAATTTTTGAACACCTTTGACTGCTGCAAGAATTTCCTTTTCTGCTGGCCAATAGTTTAGTTCATGTTTCTTAAACTGCCCACTATTATAAGCACAGATGTTTTCTTGTCGATCCCTTTTTTGGAGAAGCACTGCAGACCAAGTATCTTCGGAGGCATCTGTTGCCAACACATAAGGGCCTGTATAGGCGGGGGCTAGAAGAGGAAGATTATCACATTCCTTCTGGAGATTGATAATTTCTTGAGTGGCTACTTTGTTCCATTGAAATGGCTTAGCACGCATAGCACTCTTGATGTTCCTGGTTTTTTCTGATAACTTGGGAATGAAGTTGCGTACATAGTTTAGGCAACCCATAAACCTTTGGCACTGTAGTAGATTTTCCATTTCTATTGGAAAGTTTGCCAGTTTTTTCAGCAGATGAGCCTGCATCTGTATTTTGCCATGTTCTATAAGTACTCCCAAGAACTCAACCTTCGTAACAACTATTTGAAATTTATCAGACGTAGCGGACAACCCAATGCCATGTTGTTGAATTAGCTCAATGAACTGCTGTAAATGTTGTAGATGCTCCTTCATAGATGCAGAAAAGACTAAGAAATCATCAATGTAATTTGCTATGAAGTGCGCATATGGTTTAAATATGCTGTCCATTCTACATTGTAATTGAGCTGGAGCATTTTTTAATCCAAAGGGTAACACCAACCATTCATATAATCCACATGGAGATGAGAAAGTTGTTTTGTGTATGTCGGCTTCAGCTATTTTATCTGATGATAGCCTGATTTGCAATCAAAATTTGAAAAGATAGAAGCTTGGGCCACGCGCTGGATCAGCTCTTCTTTATTAGGAAGTGGCCATTTAATGTCTATTGTGACTGCGTTTAAGGGGCTATAATCTATCACCATCCTAGCTTTTCCTCACTTTTGCTCTGCATGGTTTCGAACGATAAATGCGGAGCAGGCATAGTTGGAAGAAGAGGGTCTCATGAGCTGTTTTTGGCTAAATTCCTCAATTTGTTTACGAATCTCAGTTTCGTCTTCCAAAGAATGACGAATAGGTTTCCCCTGAACTAGAATCGTATGTAGAGTAGGAATGAGAGCCTCTGGTGAATCCTTATGCCAATTTTGTAGTGGATGCTCTATGCAGCAATCTTTTAATTGCTGTGTTATCACTGTTAGTGGACGAATATAGGGCTGAGCTTGAACATCCAAGGCATTTAACTGTTTGATCAGTGCATATCTTTCTCGTTTTTCCTGTTGTTTCTCTTTGTACCGAATCATCTGTGATATTGAGATATCTTCAAGAGAAGCCATGTGATGCTGAGTGGTTTTGAAATATGGGGATATGCGAGGGACTAATTCCTTGGTATTGTGAAGGTTGAGGACCATCATCTCTTTTGAAATGGTATAAGGGCCCATTTTGTCTAAGGTAACACATCCTAGACCCACTTCACAACCTCCGTCATTGATTTGAAAGAAATCGGCCACTATGACCTGTTTGCCCAATTTGGCGGGTACCTGGAGGGCAAAATACGAAATGGCGCGAGAGCCATTCATAGTTTCGATTTCCCCGCCCGCGGGATAATAGAGCCAGTCGTGCCAAAGCTTTTGATGGCACCAGTTGATGTTTGCTCATGTGTCAATAAAAAGTTGACATTTTTTCCAAGATTCCTGGCCATCTGTAGCAATATGTCCTGGGATAATTGTGCTATTCGTTAGCTTAATCATTTCTTTTATTTGGAAGACTTATTTTTCCGAGAGAGAGTGATGATAGTTCGGTATAATTATCTCGGGAACTTTGTCTTTCTTGTAATCTCTAGAAAACGCCACTGATGGTTGCGATGAGGTAGTTGCTTGAGGCAATGTTACCTGAGGCGTAAACCCGTAAACTTGTCGTGAAGTAGAGGCCTTGTAAAATGGATTTATGAAGTCATATCTGCTGAAGATGATAGAGATGAAGAAGCCATGCTCCACCGTTTCTCATCAGAATCCTCTGGCTGTGAATCGGGTTCATTTTGAGCACTTGCATCACTGTCAGTAGAGCTTGGATGGAATATTCCACAGTTAATACCAGAACTGCTAGCTATGTGTGCTTGTAAAGGTTCATGTTCAAGATTCGTAGTAGAAGGAGAAGAGTCTCCTGGTGATTGCAACACATATAAATCTGTGTTATTTCAGAGCGCTTCTAGATATTGCTCCGGTGATTCAATCAATTCCCAATCTGAGTCTATTTCTTCAATGGCAAACATTGCTCTAACATGCTTCAGAGCCTTGTTAGGGCAATTTCTGGCGAAATGGCCTTGCTTCCTGCAAGCAAAACACTCATCCTTTTCTGTAGCCGTTCGTCGTTTTGTTTGCCGTTTCTTGCAGAATTTGTAAGGTCTGAAGGGCCTTCTTTTAGACGTGTTTGCTCGTGAAAATCGCGGCCTAAAACGTCGATAACTACGACGTTTTTTTATAGCTTTCTTAGGAATATTGAAGGCTTCTGCCCCTTCAATTTGTGCACACGTTTGTTGTGAGAGCTTAGGCAGGGCCTGTTGAGCCTTAACATTGTAACATAGCTTTTTTATTTCTTATCGTATATATTGAATGATGTCGACAAAAAGCAAGCTATCGAGCATCACATTGGTAGTGTTTAACTCTCACAACACTAGATTACTAATAACCTCTGGTAAGGAGGCTAAAAATTGAGCTTTTGCTGCTGGCGAATTATTTAAGCCAAGCCTATAGACTTCCTTTGTATAGCTGTCGCAATATGGTTCAAAGTAGTCTAGATTGGTAAGGCTTCTTTTGGCCAACATGAAAATATCTATTGATGTTTGATGTTGCCTTGACGGACAAAATTCTCTAATCATGGAGCATCAACTTCATCTACTTCTGAGCTTCCACCTATTCTACCAGCCGTTCATGATCCTCCACCATCTTATGTAAGCTCTTCTCCAAATCGAGATGCAGCGGCTATCAGAATGTTAAATTCCAAGCCATCTACGACCAATGCCATTTACATTACTCCTGAGGAATTTGAGTGGCCTCCAGAAATGGCGTACACAACCACTACGCCAGAATAACTACGGAAAGAAAAAATTGAACTCAAGGCAGATGCTAGCTACCTGTTACTTCATAGTGCAGAATCTTCCCAGACACAAAAGGATGAAGTCCGACAGTTAAATTATGTAAATCATTGGACGTCATTTGCAAAGAAAAAATTGGATAAGATGGATGCCAAATTAGATGTCATACTTCAAACTCTAGATCTCCTGGACAAATCATTGCACCACATGAAATATTTGAAGACATCTACCTTGGAAACACATGAGGCTCATGTAAAACTCTTGAACGCTCCTCTTTCTAAGGAAAAGAATCTGACTCAAAGCTATTAAGCTGCCTCAAGATCCCACCAAAGTACCCCAGCTAGAATTATAGATGATGAGATCCAAAATTCCGAAGCCAGAGTATAATGCAGGCCGCATATGTAATGCCCCGGATTCTTCGGATCCTTTTCGTGGGCTCCGGATCTGGTTTCTCGGATTGTCCAACTCTGTTTTGTCTGAAATTTCGTTTCGGACATCTTTCGTGTTCGGATCGGTGCGATCCGGAGTCGTTTCGGAGGCCCGGAGGCGTTCCGCGGCTTTTTCCGCGTGTGTTTTTCCGATTCCCGGCGTGGGTTTCGGCTTTCCCTTCGGAACCTCGTTGCGGGTGAACCGGGCCGTTCACCAGGGCGCGAGTGGTACCGTTGCGATCGGTGCGTTCCGAGGATCGCGAGGGTGTGATTTTCTATTTTTCTGGATTTTTCCGATTTTTCCGGATTTCCCTATAAATAGCTTTTCTCTCTCTCTCCCCTCTCATTTCTCATTTCTCTCCCTCTCTCTTCTCACGCTCTCTCCTCTCTCCCTCTCTCTCCGGCGGCCGACGGGGCGGAGTACGGGCGAGGCGGGGACGGCGCGGGCGAGGTGCGGGCGAGGATGGATGAGGATCGAGGCGGAGGCGGGCGCGATCCCTCGGTGGATTCCGAGATGGCGTCGTTCGCGTTCCGGGCGGTTTTCGGCGTGGATTAGTCGCTTCGGCGCACGGTTTCTTCGGTGGAGGTAGGGTGACGGAACACCACTGCGTTCTGCTCGTTTCCCCTGCCATTGCACGTCGTTCGGCGCGGAAACAGCTGTGTTTGGGTCCGTTCTAGCGAAACCGTGGTTTTGTGGGTTTCGTAGGGTCGGTCGGGAAACGGCGACGGTTTCCAGATCGGTTACTGTCAACGGATTCCTTGGGGCGAGAGCGTTCTTTTCCCCCTGATTTCGTCTCGATTGGTGGTCCCGTTGGACCGGTAGAGCTCCGAGAAGCTCGGTAACCCTTTTTGGGTAACTTCGGTAGAATCGCTCGTTTCTCGCGATTCGTGCGTCGTTTTGACTCCGGTCGGAGTCCATGTGATTGCCAGGGTGGTTGTGGTTGTATCCCCTTCGTTTCGGCACGAACGGGGCGTGGAAAGGCTACGATCGGGAGACCCCCTGGGTTTACCCGCCGTGATGGTTGGGCGGTCGAACCGGGCCCGTCCATCGCGAGGGCGGTTGCCTTTGGCCCGTTCATTTTCTCTTGGTTTGGGGTTGTGCGGTCGCACGATAGACCGCACATTTGTTGTGCGGCCAGGTGAGAACCGCATGTCTCCCCCATGGACGGTTGGTACCCAGCCGTCTGTCCTTCCGTGGGCTTGTGCGGCCAGGAGCTGACCGCATATCCCAGTTGACCCTTGGTCAACAGTTTAGTGTCGGTTGGGTTGTGCGGTTTGGTCAAAACCGTTTTGACCGGCACTGGAGTAGGTCGGTTAGGTTGTGCGGACGATCCTTGGCCGCACATCCCCTTGGGCGGTCCAGCCCTAACCGTCCATCCTCCATTTGGGGTTAGTCCGATTAGAGCCTTGTGCGGCTCCTGCCTGACCGCATGTCTTTTGAGCGGCTGTACCCTAGCCGCACATCCCTTGAGCGGCCCAGGGTGAACCGCACATGTGCCAGTCTAACCCGGTGTTTCCGTTTTGACTGATTCGAGTCCCGGGTGTGTGGTTCTCGAACCACGTGCCGACCGGTGGCCTGACGGATGTTGTGCACGTCGTCGGGGCCAGGTGTCGTGGTACGTTGGAGTCCCGGATGTAGAGTTCTCGACTCGTGTCACCGTGTGTTGACGTGTGTCATCGGTTTCTCCGAAAAGCGATCCCCGAGTGGGTCCTGTGTGAGGCCTTGGGCTGCGAGCCCAGTTATCCAGTCTGGAGCTGGAGGCTTCCCTCTTTTCCTTGAGTTGGGCCACAGCTTGGTGGTGTGCAAGTTGCCTTGGGAATCGTGCTTCTGTGCTTTCCGCGTGGGCCGTGTGTGTGGCCTTAGTCCTGTGAGTTCCCTTCCCAAGGGAATGGTTTCGGCGGCTCGTGAGCTGCCTCGGTATTCGTGCTACAGTGGTTTTAGACCTAGAGCTTGGACTAGATTGACGGCCTTGTGCTGTTGCGTGCAACGGTCTTGACCCCGAGTCTTGTGACTCAAGGACCGTTGGGTGTAGTGTGTCTAGAGGACTGTCCAGAGCCCAGTGACTTAGCGTCACTTGGGTTTTCTCGACTCTCGCGCAGGGTGTGTGCGCGGCTGTGGACTGTGAGTCCCGTTTCTTCTCCGACTGTGGTCATCGTGCGACGGTGCTAGTACGTGGGATGGTCCCCGTACTTTGTCGGATGCGGACGTTGTTTTCCGTTGACTTGAGAGTCTACTCCTTCAGTGACCCTCCACTAGTCGTAGCCTACTAGTACGCGTGTGCTAGTCGCACCAGGGAGTGGTGTACGGGCTTACCCTTAGAGGCGGTTTGTGGACCGGTTGCCGTCGGGCCCCACGTCTTGCAGCCAGAGTCCGGCTGAGGGGAAAACCGGTCAGAGGACCAGACCAGGGACGCGCGGTCTGTGTGTGCACACGTGGTTGGGGGCGGTTGGACCCACGTCGACGGGCGTGACCCCAGCTAGTCACTTGTTGTAGTTACTTGTACGGTGTTCGTGCCTCGGGTAGGAGCTACCACGTTAGGCAGTTCACTTGCGGTGCGGTGTAAGACGTCAGGGGACGCTACCGGCTGTGCTTCTAGTGGGTGGTACTCCTGTCGAGTACGGAGTGACAGACTATCAGTTTCCGTGATTTCGACCTTCGGGTTTTCGGTCGTGTTGACCGTTGAGTTCGGTTGTTTCGCCGTGGCGCGTGTGTTGGTTTTCGCGCCAAGGGTCTAATGCTAGTGGCTTTACCGAGGTTGGGTCTTGTTGTGCGGTACCCGCGATCGGATGGTCGGGGTCGCACCTTGGACAGCGTGTCCAGGTCGGCTGTGTCCGAGGGACAGGCCTCTACGGCGTGGTTGCCGTGTGTTCTTGCTTCGGTAGGTGGTACTAGTGTGGTTCGGTAGCTTCGTCTGCGTGACCGAGGTGTACCTTCCGGTGCAGTAGGAGTAGCTGTAGTGCCGAGTTTTTGACCGGCCACCGGTTTGCTGTTCCTGCTGTAGTTGTAGCTCTCCTTTCCGCTACCGCCGTTGTTTCCGGTTGGGGTTCCGCGGGATCCCTGCTGAGTCTCTGTTTTGGAGACTCATTCCCTGCTTTTCAGGTGTGGCGGTTCTTCCTCGTGGTTCGAGGGTGCGGAGCGGAGGTTCTCTGTTGCCAGCTTGCCGGGCCGAGTGTTCACTTGGCACGTGGTACGTTTTACTGCTTTAGACTGTACTTTCGGTTGGACTGGACTCTGTTGTAGCTGTTGCTGTTCTTTCTTTCAGCTTGTTGTTGTTGGTTGTCCTGCTTTATTTCCTATTTCTTTGTGCCTCCACACTCCTTTTAGCCCTTCCGAGCCCTCCTGGCTCGTGGGCGGCGGTGCGAGTCTCGGGTTATCGGGCCTTCCCGGTAATCGGATTCTCGGGTCGTTACAGCTGGTATCAGAGCGGTGGTTGTGGGCGTGCATAGGAATTCGAAATGTTGCAGTGATCAGAGTCCGTAAGGTCCAGTACAGTCGGCAGCTGGCTTAGGGTTTTGTGTTCGCTTCCCGCCTTGTTTCTCGCTTGGGTGCGCTGTGCGGCGCTGTGAAGGTGGTTGCTGCCCGCGGCTTTCGTGCCAACATGGGGTCTAAGGATCGAGGTCGAGAGCCTTCTCCCTCATCGGTGGTGGCCCTGGTTGTGCTGCGTTGGGCAGAGGTTGCTGGCAGGCGTGAGTTCGCGGTGCTGCGTTCGAGGAACCTGCAGCGTGGTCAGGTGGCTAGTGCGGACTGTTCTTGGTTAAGTGGCCGTGAGCGTGCTCTGAGGGAGCTGCTGTCGGTTTTTGGTCACTCCAGCTTGAGGTTTGTCCAGCTCCTGAGGTGTTTTGATCGAGAAGTGTGCTCGGGTGAGCGGAGGATCTTCTCGGTGGGCTGCTGTTTCGTCGAGCCTGATGTTCTTGTCGCGCTCTGTGGCGTCAGAAATGACGTGTCGGTCCCAATTGTTCTGCTGATTTCGAGGCAGGATTTGGCAGAGATGTCCCGTTAAGTCTTTTCTCCTGTGCTTCTGTCAGTGGATGGGTTGTGTTCGCCCTGGAGTTGGCTTGAGATGTGAAGGCTCCGTGGTGAGTTTCGGGACTCGAGGGTGAGCATCGGCGGTTGTCGGTTATGGCTCGTGTGGCGGCTCTTGGCATGCCGTGTTGCAGTTCGAGGAATTGCAGCGGTGGTGCATCGAGAGATGCTGTGATGGTGGTCCGACGTGACACTCGTCGAGTGTGTCGGAGGCGCTGACCTGATGGAAGCGATGGTTTTCCTTGGTGCTGGATGGTGCTGTTTCCAGCGTGCGCGAGGTTCGAGGTCAGGTCGAGCGTGGAGTTCTTCCGTTGGTCGGAAGTGCGTTTGGTCTCCCCTTTGGTTGGAGAGATTGTGTTGGGTTAAGGTTTGCCGTCTTGCATTGTGTGCCCGGATTGGTTGGCCTTGTGTGCCATGAAGTCCGTGCGAGACGTGCTCCTTGTCTTGGCAAGGTGGTTGTCTGTGAGAAGTTGTGCCCATCCCCTTGTCGTGTGAGGGTGTGCTGGCGCTGTTCCGGAAGGACGAGTGCTGGTTGGGCGGTGTTTGCTTTCTCGACTGTGCGCGCGGATCTGAGTGCGCAGCGGAAGCGTGGTGGGCTCGTAACCCATTGGTTCAGGATCGTAGCGTTGGTTGCTACGGGTGGATTCCTGAGTTTGCGTTGAGCATTGGAGGATTGGTTCCTCGGTGTGAAACGTGATTTTGCCGTGCCGTTGCTCGAGGTATTATGGTTCTTGGCACTGGCAGGATGGAGTGTTGGGAAAAGTGCTGGCTAGTGCGCCGCATGAGTACCCTGTTCCTGTGTTGGAAGCCGTGTCAGGCGTCGGTATTGGACCTGGATGGGGTTGTTGAGGATGTCGCCTGACGATGGTCGAGGATGTGTTGGTCAGAGTCGGCGGCTTGGTGTCCGACTTGTGTTCCCAGTCGTGTCCTCGGTTGAGATCGTGTTTTGAGGCAGTGGTCTCTGGCAGGCTGTGGGCTTCCGTTGGTTCTACGGTCTTGTCGGATTGTGACGGTGAGATGGTTATTGCTTAGGGACCCACGAGCGCTATTCAGGTGGTGTCCCGTGGCTCTGTGGTAAGGGCGGAATCGGGATTGGCAGGTGTCCACTTGGTTTGATCGAAGGATTTGATGAGACCAGACGTAAGAGTGACGCTTGTGGGCGGAGGCCTTCTGTGAGATTAGCGTCGGTTGGTGGTCCTTGATAGGACGTTGGTGTCGCAAGGTTATCCCTGGTTTGGTGATTAGCATGGGGTGGTTCCCTATAAGTCTGAGTCCCGTGAGGTGATGACTGAAGACGCCATGTTCTGTCATTTGGTTTCGTCGTGCTCCCCGAGAGGGTCGAGTTGGCGCGATGATCGAGCTCGGATGCGGAGTCCGAGAGGAGTGTAGCTCGAGATGTGGCATCGGTCTATGTGTGAGTCAGCGGATGGCCTGCTGTGAATTGGATCGTGCCTGTTGGGCCGGTGGAGGTTTCCCGTTGACGTGTATTTGGCGACCAGTGGATGGTCTTTTCAGAGACAGAAGATGCTGGTTGTTGGGGCTCGAGCGTGGCGAGAGCTGAGGGCCAGCGAGACCTTTGGTGGTCGTTTCTGCGATGTGCCTTTCCGGATGGGATCTGGACTTTGTCGAAGTTGTCTTCTGACGAGAATTGGCACGGTGTTGTGTCCGGCTTTCGGCTTGCCATGTGTGGGGTGTTTCTTGGTGTTGAGCCGATGTGCTGGTTGCGGTCTGTTGAGCTGGCTGCTTGAGCTGGTGGAGGCTCTGTATTGGTTGTCCCCTTGAGAAGGGTGTGCGACCTGTCAGCTGGTTGTGAAGCTGATGTGTGTTTTGTCTGCTGACCCTGGGGTGGATCAGTAGCTGTTGCTCGTGTCGAGGGTTGTGTTTCCTCGGTGAGCGAGATCGTGGCTGCGGCGCCACGGTGGATTCTCGCGTTGTCTGAGGTGATGCCGGACTGTGTCCTTTGGTATATGCCTGCTCTGTTGGCCTGTGTGCTCGGCGCGAGGAGCGAGGTGTTGCTTGTGATCGTAAGTCTGGCTGTGTCCCTCAGGATCGGTGTTTTCGTGAGAATCGAGGTTTTCTGTGCTGGGGCTCTGACAGCGTGTCAGTGATTCTGTGTTCTTCCCCTGGGACTTCGTGCTTGGTCCTGAATTTCGAGGACGAAATTCCTTTAAGGGGGGAGGGCTGTAATGCCCCGGATTCTTCGGATCCTTTTCGTGGGCTCCGGATCTGGTTTCTCGGATTGTCCAACTCTGTTTTGTCTGAAATTTCGTTTCGGACATCTTTCGTGTTCGGATCGGTGCGATCCGGAGTCGTTTCGGAGGCCCGGAGGCGTTCCGCG
The DNA here is from genome assembly GCA_022559845.1 of Amorphophallus konjac. NCBI lineage: Eukaryota > Viridiplantae > Streptophyta > Magnoliopsida > Alismatales > Araceae > Amorphophallus > Amorphophallus konjac. Next base: position 18,323,934 of record CM040127.1, on the reverse strand, counting down.
GCTTTTTCCGCGTGTGTTTTTCCGATTCCCGGCGTGGGTTTCGGCTTTCCCTTCGGAACCTCGTTGCGGGTGAACCGGGCCGTTCACCAGGGCGCGAGTGGTACCGTTGCGATCGGTGCGTTCCGAGGATCGCGAGGGTGTGATTTTCTATTTTTCTGGATTTTTCTGATTTTTCCGGATTTCCCTATAAATAGCTTTTCTCTCTCTCTCCCCTCTCATTTCTCATTTCTCTCCCTCTCTCTTCTCACGCTCTCTCCTCTCTCCCTCTCTCTCCGGCGGCCGACGGGGCGGAGTACGGGCGAGGCGGGGACGGCGCGGGCGAGGTGCGGGCGAGGATGGATGAGGATCGAGGCGGAGGCGGGCGCGATCCCTCGGTGGATTCCGAGATGGCGTCGTTCGCGTTCCGGGCGGTTTTCGGCGTGGATTAGTCGCTTCGGCGCACGGTTTCTTCGGTGGAGGTAGGGTGACGGAACACCACTGCGTTCTGCTCGTTTCCCCTGCCATTGCACGTCGTTCGGCGCGGAAACAGCTGTGTTTGGGTCCGTTCTAGCGAAACCGTGGTTTTGTGGGTTTCGTAGGGTCGGTCGGGAAACGGCGACGGTTTCCAGATCGGTTACTGTCAACGGATTCCTTGGGGCGAGAGCGTTCTTTTCCCCCTGATTTCGTCTCGATTGGTGGTCCCGTTGGACCGGTAGAGCTCCGAGAAGCTCGGTAACCCTTTTTGGGTAACTTCGGTAGAATCGCTCGTTTCTCGCGATTCGTGCGTCGTTTTGACTCCGGTCGGAGTCCATGTGATTGCCAGGGTGGTTGTGGTTGTATCCCCTTCGTTTCGGCACGAACGGGGCGTGGAAAGGCTACGATCGGGAGACCCCCTGGGTTTACCCGCCGTGATGGTTGGGCGGTCGAACCGGGCCCGTCCATCGCGAGGGCGGTTGCCTTTGGCCCGTTCATTTTCTCTTGGTTTGGGGTTGTGCGGTCGCACGATAGACCGCACATTTGTTGTGCGGCCAGGTGAGAACCGCATGTCTCCCCCATGGACGGTTGGTACCCAGCCGTCTGTCCTTCCGTGGGCTTGTGCGGCCAGGAGCTGACCGCATATCCCAGTTGACCCTTGGTCAACAGTTTAGTGTCGGTTGGGTTGTGCGGTTTGGTCAAAACCGTTTTGACCGGCACTGGAGTAGGTCGGTTAGGTTGTGCGGACGATCCTTGGCCGCACATCCCCTTGGGCGGTCCAGCCCTAACCGTCCATCCTCCATTCGGGGTTAGTCCGATTAGAGCCTTGTGCGGCTCCTGCCTGACCGCATGTCTTTTGAGCGGCTGTACCCTAGCCGCACATCCCTTGAGCGGCCCAGGGTGAACCGCACATGTGCCAGTCTAACCCGGTGTTTCCGTTTTGACTGATTCGAGTCCCGGGTGTGTGGTTCTCGAACCACGTGCCGACCGGTGGCCTGACGGATGTTGTGCACGTCGTCGGGGCCAGGTGTCGTGGTACGTTGGAGTCCCGGATGTAGAGTTCTCGACTCGTGTCACCGTGTGTTGACGTGTGTCATCGGTTTCTCCGAAAAGCGATCCCCGAGTGGGTCCTGTGTGAGGCCTTGGGCTGCGAGCCCAGTTATCCAGTCTGGAGCTGGAGGCTTCCCTCTTTTCCTTGAGTTGGGCCACAGCTTGGTGGTGTGCAAGTTGCCTTGGGAATCGTGCTTCTGTGCTTTCCGCGTGGGCCGTGTGTGTGGCCTTAGTCCTGTGAGTTCCCTTCCCAAGGGAATGGTTTCGGCGGCTCGTGAGCTGCCTCGGTATTCGTGCTACAGTGGTTTTAGACCTAGAGCTTGGACTAGATTGACGGCCTTGTGCTGTTGCGTGCAACGGTCTTGACCCCGAGTCTTGTGACTCAAGGACCGTTGGGTGTAGTGTGTCTAGAGGACTGTCCAGAGCCCAGTGACTTAGCGTCACTTGGGTTTTCTCGACTCTCGCGCAGGGTGTGTGCGCGGCTGTGGACTGTGAGTCCCGTTTCTTCTCCGACTGTGGTCATCGTGCGACGGTGCTAGTACGTGGGATGGTCCCCGTACTTTGTCGGATGCGGACGTTGTTTTCCGTTGACTTGAGAGTCTACTCCTTCAGTGACCCTCCACTAGTCGTAGCCTACTAGTACGCGTGTGCTAGTCGCACCAGGGAGTGGTGTACGGGCTTACCCTTAGAGGCGGTTTGTGGACCGGTTGCCGTCGGGCCCCACGTCTTGCAGCCAGAGTCCGGCTGAGGGGAAAACCGGTCAGAGGACCAGACCAGGGACGCGCGGTCTGTGTGTGCACACGTGGTTGGGGGCGGTTGGACCCACGTCGACGGGCGTGACCCCAGCTAGTCACTTGTTGTAGTTACTTGTACGGTGTTCGTGCCTCGGGTAGGAGCTACCACGTTAGGCAGTTCACTTGCGGTGCGGTGTAAGACGTCAGGGGACGCTACCGGCTGTGCTTCTAGTGGGTGGTACTCCTGTCGAGTACGGAGTGACAGACTATCAGTTTCCGTGATTTCGACCTTCGGGTTTTCGGTCGTGTTGACCGTTGAGTTCGGTTGTTTCGCCGTGGCGCGTGTGTTGGTTTTCGCGCCAAGGGTCTAATGCTAGTGGCTTTACCGAGGTTGGGTCTTGTTGTGCGGTACCCGCGATCGGATGGTCGGGGTCGCACCTTGGACAGCGTGTCCAGGTCGGCTGTGTCCGAGGGACAGGCCTCTACGGCGTGGTTGCCGTGTGTTCTTGCTTCGGTAGGTGGTACTAGTGTGGTTCGGTAGCTTCGTCTGCGTGACCGAGGTGTACCTTCCGGTGCAGTAGGAGTAGCTGTAGTGCCGAGTTTTTGACCGGCCACCGGTTTGCTGTTCCTGCTGTAGTTGTAGCTCTCCTTTCCGCTACCGCCGTTGTTTCCGGTTGGGGTTCCGCGGGATCCCTGCTGAGTCTCTGTTTTGGAGACTCATTCCCTGCTTTTCAGGTGTGGCGGTTCTTCCTCGTGGTTCGAGGGTGCGGAGCGGAGGTTCTCTGTTGCCAGCTTGCCGGGCCGAGTGTTCACTTGGCACGTGGTACGTTTTACTGCTTTAGACTGTACTTTCGGTTGGACTGGACTCTGTTGTAGCTGTTGCTGTTCTTTCTTTCAGCTTGTTGTTGTTGGTTGTCCTGCTTTATTTCCTATTTCTTTGTGCCTCCACACTCCTTTTAGCCCTTCCGAGCCCTCCTGGCTCGTGGGCGGCGGTGCGAGTCTCGGGTTATCGGGCCTTCCCGGTAATCGGATTCTCGGGTCGTTACAGCATATATACAGATCATATCATTGTATTAGGTATGGACATTCCCATCCTAAACATAGACACGGCACTTGTAGCTGATATCGAAGATATCATCCGCATCTGGACCCAAAAGGTCTACATGGCTTAGCAAGCTAGTAAAACCCCAAATGCGCAGCTTTTTGAAGTCTTGAGTCTAGCTTTCACTGGCAAGGTCAAATACTTGTGGGATAACACCTCTGAAGAAGGAAAACTAGTAATTATTGAACAAGGGGTATAGGAACTAGGTAATCAATTGATCAAAGAATTAATATTAATTAATCATGTTAATTAATCTCATTAGTGATAATTAATAAATATATTATTTAATTATCATTAAATAATTAATTGTAATAGTGTTACTTAATCTTAGTAGTGCTAATTAATTATATTAATTATTTTTTTAGTGCTAATGAATAAATATATTATGTAATTATTTTTAAATAACTAATTATTATAATGCTACTTAATCTTATTGTAACAATTAATATTATAAGTGTTAATTAACAATATTAATTAATTTTATTAGTGCTAATTAATGTCATTAGTATTTTTTCAATCGAAAACTTGTATTGGGCTAAAATAAATTACCACCAGGCATAACGCCTTAATTTTGCACTATCAACAAGTTTGCATTTATTTATTTATTACTTTATTTATTTATTTAGTTACTGAGTTACTTATTTACTTATTTACTAATTTATTTATGTATTTACTTATTCATGTATTTATTTATTTATTTATTTATTTATTTATTTATTAATTTGTTTATTTGTTTATTTGTTTATTTACTTATTTATTTATTAACTTATTTATTTATTTACTAATTTACTTACTTACTTACTTACTTATTTATTTACTTATTTATTTATTTACTGATTTATTAACTTATTAACTTATTAGCTTATTTATTTAGTTATTTACTGATTTACTTATTTATTTATTTACTGATTTACTTACTTATTTATTTATTTATTTACTTATTCATTTAATTACTTGTTTATGTGCTTATTTATTTATTTATTTATTCATTTACTAATTTATTTAGTTATTTACTTACTTATTAACTTATTTATTTACTTATTTACTTATTTATGACTTATTTATTTATTTATTTATTTAATTTTTTATTTACTAACTTATTTATTTATTTATTTATTAACTTATTTATTTACTTACTTACTTATTTATTTAATTACTTATTTATGTATTTATTTATTTACTTACTTATTTATTTATTTACTCATTTAATTATTTAATCATTTACTTATTTACTTATTCATTTATTTATTTACTGCCTTATTTTTTATTTACTGACTTATTAGTTTACTTATTTATTTATTTATTTATTACTGGTATTCTTATTTATCTACTTATTTATTAATTTATTTGTTTACCTATTTATCTATTTACTTATTTACTTGTTTATTTACTTACTTGTTTACTTATTAATTTATTTATTTATTAGTTTACTTATTTACTTATTGACTTATTTATTTATTTACATATTTTTATTTATTAATTCACTTATTTATTTATGTACTCATTTACTTATTTATTTATTTACTTATTTACCTAAAACATTAATTAACATAATTGATTAGTATCAATAGCATTTATTATCATAATAAGATTAATCAACATTGTAATAATTAATCAGCTAATGTTAATCAATTAATATAATTAGTAATTAGTATAATTAAGATTAATTAGCACGATTACGTAGCACTAATGACATTAATTAGCACTAATAAAATTAATTATTATTGTTAATTAACACTTATAATATTAATTATCACAATAAGATTAAGTAGCATTGTAATAATTAGTTATTTAAAAATAATTACATAATATATTTATTCATTAGCACTAATAAAAATAATTAATATAATTAATTAGCACTACTAAGATTAAGTAACACTATTACAATTAATTATTTAATGATAATTAAATAATATATTTATTAATTATCACTAATGAGATTAATTAACATGATTAATTATTATTAATATTATTAATTAACATGAATATGATTAATTCTCTCTAATAATAGAGGGAGGAAAATGAGAATAAGAAGATGAGAATAAGTCATTCCACCTTTTAGTTTAGGTGGAATGACTTATCCCCGGTCTTAATCCCCATTTCTGGGATAACCTTATTTTCCTTAACTCCTTTATTCCCATTAATTTTAATCTTATCAAACGAATAACAGAGTTGAGACGGGAATATCCCCCTCTTATCTCCCAACCAAACGGGCGTGAGAATCTTATGTATCTTATTATATTTATATATATAACTTTATGTTAAGAAATGATATTTCAATATACCTCTCAGATGTTAATATTGTGACACTTAACTAAATATTTTGTTGAACATGTAAAATATATGGTGGATAAGAGGATGAAATATGAGAGGATATATCACAATATAAAGTATAGACATTTGTAAGGCAGAATACACAAGATTTTAAGGGATATACGTAAGTATCCTTAAATAAAAGATATAAGATAGAGTGACGGGAATCACGTGTAACTATTCAAAAAAATCCATAGGAAAAGAATCAGGTGTTTTCTTATTGGGATAATTGCTAAGATACATTCATAATCATACATATTTTAATTTGCCTCCATATTTATATATGATGAAATATAGTTTATTTTAGGGCATAGATGATAATATAGAATACAGAGAAGATTATGGGTACATATATAAATAATTTTAATTTAAAAATGATAAAATAATATGTATGATTTTTTAAAATGAGAATTGTTCTCTCCAATTTCATAATGATGGGACCGTTATTATTTTATCTTGATAAGTTTTCATATTTAAATCTTAAACTTTATTTAATTAATCTATTTATTAAATTCAAAAGTTACACTATACCTAAAGTAAATAATTAGTCTTCTTATTATTTCTTGTCTACGAAAAGGTTTACATGACATGTCTATTAAAGGTTCTAAAGTTAGGAAGATTAGGTTCACTCCCCTTTACTTGGAGTAAAGAATTCCGTTAATCACTTAAATTATACTCTAGATTTGATTTGTTATTTTTCACAAAATTAAGTCACAGCTATCATTAGTGCTATCTATGGGTCGGGCCCGGGTCAGGTTTAGCTCGATCCGGTATGGGCCCGACTTATCAATATTAAAACTCGAATCTGACCTGGGCCCGTCTTATGTCAGGCCGAGTCGAGTCAGACTCGACATTATTTAAAAAATATAAAGTCCGACTAAGACTCGGTCTGGTCTGACAACTTAAATAAAAAATAAAAAATAAAATTATTTAATAATATAAACATTATAATTTCACTAAATTAATTATAAATTTAATATTAATTATATAATTTGTGTGAAAAGAGAGTTTTAAATTTTCTAAGTAAATAAAATAACATAATTTTAACTAAATAATTTTTTAAATTTAAAATGAGAATAAAAAAAGAGAACAGACCGAGTCGACCCGTAGACTAAATTAAATTTAAAGTGAGAATAAAAAAGAGAACGATCTGGGTTGACCTGTGGGTTAAACTTAAAACTCAAGCCTAACTCATGAGTCTAGTCGGGTCAAATTTTTATGCCCGACTAAAAGTTCACGAGTCTAAAAAGATTCTTATAGTCAGACCCTAAATCAAGTCAGACTTTCGGACCGAGAAGATCCATTGACAGCCGTAGTTATCACAAAGTCACAAATCAAATTGTGAACACCCCCCCCTCTCTCTCTCTCTCTCTTCCTCCCAGGGTCTCCAGGGGAGGGGGGGGAAGAGGAAGACGACGACCTCGTCAGAGGCGAGGGAGGAGGCCGGCGCCGCCGCCCCACACTTTCGGATCTCCGGCCTCCTCTGGATCTCCCGAGCATGCCCTGGCGTTGATGCGCCGGCTGAATGTCCGATCTCCGGCGGCATTCGACCCCACGAGCGCCACAGCCACGGTGCCGATGGAGGCGCCCGCCTTCCAGTTCCGCCCTCCCCCACCCTCCGCCTTCTCGCTCCTCTCCCGGATAGGCGTCGGCCCTGGCAAGCAACCCCGCGGCGCCGGCGGTTTCTGCGTCTCCCTCCTCGCCGCCGCGGCCGCGGCCGCTTTTCTCGTCCTCTTCCTCCGATCGCAGTCGGATCGGCGGTTCGGGATTGTCATCGATGGCGGGAGCACGGGAACGAGGATCCACGTCTTCGCGTACGGCGTTGGGCGGGCCGGAGTGCCCGTGCTGGATCTGGGGGCGTCGGCCACGATGAGGGTGAACCCGGGGTTGTCTGCGTACGCGGATGAGCCGGAGATGGCGGGGGAGTCGCTGGCGGAGCTGATGGAGTTCGGGAGGGGGAGGGTGCCGCGGAGCCGGTGGGGGGAGACGGAGGTCCGGCTCATGGCGACGGCTGGGATGCGGCTGCTCGAGAGGAGGGTCCAAGAGAGGATACTGGAGTCCTGCAGGAAGGTGTTGAAGGCCTCGGGGTTCCGCTTTCAGCCCGACTGGGCATCGGTAATCACAGGCAAGTCTATATATGCCTTCATATTTCCCTTGTCTTCAAATTTGGGCGTTGGATTGTGTAGAATGCCCTTATTTGAGAACTGCTTTGTGGTGGAAGAGCTCGTTGCTAGCTCGGTGCTGTCAGATCATCTCATACGAGCGTTTAAAATTGTAATAGAGGGGAGAATTTTACCAAAAGGTTACGTTTTGCCCTCTAGTCATCTAAGCGTTGGAAGAAGGCCGGCACAGATTGCTACTTGCGTTATTGATTCGGTGGTAATGTGCTATTGTGTATGTAAAAAATTGGGGTAGTCAGCCTACTGAGGCATCCAATTGGCCAGTGGGTCTTGTTTTTGGTCAGACATCCAATTGATTATTGGGTCTTGTCTGTAGTGCGGCATCTAATTTTTTGAAAGTGTAGTCAGGCATCTAATTGGTCAGTGGGTTTTCTTTTCAGTTTAGTTTTGCTTGATTAAACCCCTCATAAGAACAGTTGAAAATACAAATACAGACACCTGGCAATTGTTTTCTCTGCACCACGCATTAAAGCTTCTTTTGCAGCAAGAAAATCTTTCTTAATGTTCTGGTAACAGGCAACATGGAGATGACTCTGGTTGATTGTTCCATGCACAGTCAATTATGCAAGGATTTTATGCACATACATCTGTTGGGGGAGGACCTGTTCCTTATGACATGCTGGACATTGTTCGTGACTGTTCTTTTACCTTGTGAACCTCAACTCGGAGAAATCATAATAGGTCATGATGTTCTTGTTACAGGCACTGATGAAGGTATTTATGCTTGGGTTACTGCAAATTATGCGCTCGGCACTCTAGGTGGTGATCCTCATCATACAACTGGAATAATTGAACTTGGTGGAGCCTCTGCTCAGGTTTGTTTCCGAGCCATTAAGGATCTCCTTTTGCATAAAAGTAGTAAGAAGCATTTTTTCTCTATGTGCCATTACAAATGTGTAGGGGATCTTCTCTTTTTGTTGAATTTTCTTTTTATAGTTTGCTACAGGCTTGTCTTCTCACCAACCTGTTGATCTGAACTGAAAAGCATATGGCCACTGGGCTTTATTCTTTGGATGTCAGGTGAATTTTCTTTGCTATGCAGAAGCAATTCACCCAAATATTGACACTGGGATTTGTTTTATAAACTAAGTATCGGTACTTCAGTCGTCAAGATCTAAGACACTATGGTTTTACCTATCTGATAGTCGCTCTGATGGTTAGCCAAGATTGCAATTCCATTCTGGATGATAGATTTTCTGGTATGGCTGATGCCGGGGGTACTTGCATTTGGCAGCACACAAGCTTGTCATTCCTGCTTGATCTACCTTGCCAGAGATGGCAAACATGCTTCCATTACTGAGTAGTTTCTCAGAATGTTGTGAGGGAGAGGACAGGATAGCACTGTGATCATGTATTCACATGCGTCCTAGAAGTGGTTGGAATGTGGTCTTTCATTGAACTACATTGAAAATTGTGTCACTCTCTTGATAGCATTGCATTAGTATAAGGCCAATAATTCCTAGTGATTATTGGGTTGACCCGCCCCCTTGACGGTTGTGTCATTAAATAGACTTTTGGATCATGATAGATAAGTTTGGTAGCAATTACTAAGCCTCCTTCAACAGTCTCTGATGAAAAGCTTCTCATTTCGTGTTTGTGGGTGGGATTCACAATTATGTGCTTCTCAACAATGACCTACTTCATTTTATCTCATTCCAGGATGCTATTTTGAGCTTAAGAGTTTGATGTATGTCACTGGCATTCATCTAAAGCTTTAGTTCTGTGCATGGGCTGTTATCCTATAAGCTTTGCTAAAAAATGTGGCCTAACTGATGGGTCCCTGCTTCCTTATGCACGTTCTTTATGATAGCAAGTGAACATTATTATTATTTTTTAAGTGGATAGCAAGTGAACATTATTGATTTCTGCTTACAGGATGCTCTTTCTTTTTGATGGTGTAGGCAAGTTGCCTGCCTGCATTTGCAACCTTTTATCCTTCGCCTGATGGCATGTTTTGGTGGATAGCTCTAGAGAGTGGTTCCTGTAGAAAGATTAAACATCTCCTGGATTCCTTTTTCACCCTTGTTTAACCCACGGAAATAAATAAATAAATAAATAGATAAGTAAATACTTTTTGTTTGAAGAAGAAAATGCACATTCGTGGTTATTTAGGTAGCAGGTATATTATTGTTTCCGCGAATTTAAGTTTATTAGACGATTAGGGTTCGGGTACGGGACATTTCCCCATCAACCATAATCGATGTTTATTTACATTGGCGTAAAGTCCGAATACCCTTGATTAACTGTCAAAGAAAATATTTTTCGGTCTCCATAATATTAGCTGTGATATTGGGGGTTTTATCTAACAGATTTGATCAAGGAGATCACCCATTAGAGATACACATTTGTAGGAGAAAATTAAATTGGATTCATCCTTACAAAATACATGAAATCCCGATTACATAGTCGGGTCATTTGATTTACATGTGGCCTAAATTCCACCATCAGAGTAGGCCGTTGAATGAGTCTCATAGAGATCAAACCTTTTTTTTGGATATATTTGTAATTTTGGACCCGTCGCAGGTATCTCTGCAATTTTTTACTTTTGGTGGTATTTTTGTTGTTTTCCCCCTTTCGGGGTATTTCTGCAATTGTCCCATCATTGGGGGTATTTATGTAATTTGTCCAGACCAATGATATTTTGGTAACATTTGGATTGAACATGGATTTTTGTATAATCTTGGCTTGAGGCGCAAGTCCCTCAGTGGGGGAGACCCGTTGACCGAAGACTTTCGGGAGATTGCTTCCCCTTCTCGAGCTCTCATGGGTTGGGGTCCAGCTTCGCGCGTCTATCAGGGCAATGTCGGGGATCGACCTGCCTGGTCAGGTCACGGGTGTCAAGGGGGCAGTGCCCCTTGCGGGGTTTCTGGGGGGCGGAGCCCCCTAGAAGGATTTTTTTTATAATCCCTCTCCAAGGAGTGGCATGACCCGTTGTTCATAGACAATCAAGGCTTATACAAATTTCTCGGACACATCCCTAGTGTCCACATAGTTATAAGACTCGAAAAGGCCTTCCTATGAGGTTAGAATTTCGAGAGGGCATGTTCTCATTTTCCCAAAGAGATACATAGATTACATAATTCACATAGTGGCCGGTGATGCACATGAGTTAAGAGGGGTTTTCTCTTTATAGCATACCCTCACAACACAACACAATCACCACACAAGCACAAAACCCATGGAGATGGGCCTTCAAAAGAAAACACAAGCACCAAGCACCGTCCGTGTGCTCTGTCTCTCCGTCTGCGTTCTTCCTCCTTTCCCAAATGAGGGCCCCACTGGGGTATTTATAGAGTCCCGAGGGAATCCCGGCGGTTACACCCTCCATCCGGGACAAAATGGGGGATTTAGGGCTTGATCCGGACTAAACCCCTAGGTTGAGGAGTTGTTCCCGGGCCAAAATCCCATAGAAAGGATGGATTCGGGCCAAACCCCATGTGAGGAGGGGTGGACCCGGGCCAAACCCGCCATATGGGGGTGGACCCAGTCCAAACCCCCCATATAGGGGTGGACCCGGGGCAAAATATGGGGTGGACCCGGGGCAAAACCCCTCATATGGGGGTGGACCCGGTCCAAACCCCCCATATGGGGGTGGGCCCGGGGCAAAACCCCTCATATGGGGTGGACCCGGTCCAAACCCCCATATGGGGGTGGATCCAGGCTGCTGCTAGCCCCTTTTGCTCCAAGGTTGACTAATTTTCCCTTTAAATAAGGGTTGTTATTGCTGCTACTATTGTATTAATGTTGCTGCTATTGTGTTGCTGCAGCTGCTATTGAGTTGTTGCAGCTGCTACTGAGTTGCTGTTGCTGCCCTTGAGCTGCTACTGCTGCTATTGTGTTGGTACTACTGCGGTGTTGGTACTGCTGCGGTCCACTTGTTTTAGCTGCTGGTGTTGCTTCTGTGGCCTGCCCAGTGCTGCCTCTGTAAGCTATTGTTAGCTGCTGCTGCTGCCCCCATTGGCTGTTGCTGCTACTCAAACTTGTTAGCTGTTGGTTGTTGCTGCTGTTACTGCTTCTCTGCATTGCTATTGCAACCTACTTGGTGCTGCTGTTGCAGCTTGTTTTGGTTAATTGGGGTAGAACACCCACTTGAGGCTTAATCAACCCAAAAAAAACCTTTTAATTCAGTGTGTAGGGTGGACCCAGGCCAGAAATAACCCCCTAGGGGGTTAGAACCAGGGCAAACCCCCCCTTTAATAACCCCCAAAGGGGGGGGGGGTGGACCCGGGGCAAACCCCCAAAGGGGGGGGGTGGATCCTGGTCTAAAACCCCTATAGATATATATATGTGATGCGGCACTGCGAAGGAGAAAGGGAGATCCGAGGAAGAAATAAAAAAAAACGAGAACGGGTTGGGCTTCCGCCCTGGGGATTCCACCCCGCTGCAGGGAAGACTCGGAGGCGGCTGTTACAAGCTTACTTCAAATCTTCATTAATTCTAAAACAAGAGATTACAACTATATTTATAGGGAGGGAACCCTAATGGCCCTCATTGACTCAAACGTCGACTAATATACCCTCAAGCCTAAAATGATCCCAAATTCGGACCCGAAAATACACAGAAAATGGAAAAACTCTAATGGGCCCCAAATGGGCCTTATTGCATCAATTAAATGCCCAAACTCATAAAATAAACATGCTAGTGACACGGGAGCAAGTTGCCCAGCCAAATAGACGCCGTTGTCACTGCTCGTCTCCTCCGTCTACGGTAGACTTGGACCCGGTCGGCCCGGTCCAATGCTCAGGTGTCCCCACCAATCCTCCCCGCCTGGGAAGGACTCGACCCCGTCGAGTAAGGGTCCTGACTGCTCTGGTGGCATTCCAAGAGGTCCGGATCAATCTGCTGTAGCTTTGCACGAGTGATCCACACATCATCGGTGGGTGGTCGACCCTTCTAGCGAACCATGTAACGTTGACAGTCTCCGCTCTGGGTGGTGACCACCTGCTCATCAAGTATTTGATCAATTTGCTCACGCCCTGTAGGAGTTATGGCTGGAGGTGGACACTTAAGGGTGGGGTCACTCTCAAGGGGTGGCGAAGGCTCGAATGGATCACTGGGAATTACTGCGGGTTCTCTATAAGCTACCAGATCTGAGACATTAAAAGTGGAACTCATGCCATAATCTGGTGGTAAATCAATGGCATATGTGTTGGACCCAATACGTTTCAGAACCTTGAAGGGCCCAGCTCCCCGAGATCGTAGCTTCTTAACGGTTCCTGAGGGGAACCATTCAGGTCTGACCCTGATCATAACGTAGTCACCTTCTTGGAATTCATGGAAGCGACGATGTAAATTTGCTATTATCCGATAATTTTCGTTGCTGATCTCGATGTGGTGACGAATACTATCATGCAGACCTCTAATGTGTTCGACCAATGACTTTGCAGACTCGGAGACACGGGATTGATGAGACATTGGGACAAGATCTACATGACTTCTAGGCCTATACTCAGTGACTACCTCAAACGGACTCATGCCAATGGACCTGTTGACCGAGTTGTTGTATGCAAATTCAGCCAGAGGCAAGACCAAATCCCAATTCTGACCATTCTCACCCACTAAGCAGCGCAACAAATCACCCAGACTTCTATTGACCACTTCAGTTTGACCATTCGTCTGGGGATGGTATGCGGTGGAGAACTTGAGCTTTGTGCCTAAAAGGTGCCACAGGGTCTTCCAGAAATTGCTAACAAACCGCACATCCCTGTCCGACACAATAGATTTGGGAAGCCCGCGGAGACGCACGATCTCAGCGAGAAAGAGACGGGCCACCCTGGAAGCATCAGAGGTTCTGGCACAAGGAATAAAATGTGCCATCTTGGAAAACCTGTCCACCACCACCATGATGGAGTCATGCCGGCGAACTGTGCATGGCAAACCCAAGACAAAGTCCATACTCACGTCTTGCCATGGACGGTCGGGCACGGGTAGGGGAGTATAAAGACTGGTGTTCTGCTTTCGTTGTTTGGCCAAAGCACAGGTGCGGCATTGGGCCACAATTTGGGCCACATCATGTTTTACGCTAGGCCAGTAGAATTGGTACTCCACCAACTCGACGGTCTTATTGCGACCAAAATGTCCCGCCAGACCACCAGCATGCACTTCCCACACGAGAAAATCACGCACAGAGGTACGTGGGAGGCAAAGCTTATTCTCCCGGAAGAGATACCCGTCCTGAAGGACGTAGTCACTGTATATGTGGGATGGGCCTGATTGGAGGGACGAGAGGATGGGGCCAAAGTCCGGGTAATTGGAGTAGTCATCCCGCAACTTCTCGAAGCCCGTGACTTCCGTGGAGACGACGACCAGCAACGAGGCGCGACGACTCGGAGCGTCGGCCACACGATTCTCTACGCCGGCCTTATGATTGAGGATAAATGTGTAGGCTTGGAGATACTCCACCCAACGACTGTGCCTTGGGTTAAGCTTCTTTTGGGCGTGGAGGAATCTAAGAGCTTCGTGGTCCGAGACTAGCACAAACTCATGCGGTAGAAGGTAGTGTCTCCAGTACCTCAGAGCCTGGACTACCGCGTAGAACTCCTTGTCATAGGTGGAATACTTTAATTTGGCGTCACTTAGCTTCTCACTGAAGAAAGCAACGGGGTGACTCTCCTGGCTCAGTACTCCGCCTATGCCAACGCCAGAGGCATCACAAGCAACCTGAAACACTTTAGAGAAGTCCGGCAATCTAAGCACATGTGCTTGGGTCATAAGCTCCTTAAGATGACGAAAGACTGAGGCAGCGGCCTTTGTCCAGACAAAGGTCCCCTTTCGCATGCAGTCGGTAATGGGAGCAGTTACGGTGCTGAACCCTCGAATGAATCGACGATAGAAAGTGGCCAAACCGTGGAAACTACGAACTTCATGAAGGTTTTGCGGTTCCGAACAATCCACAATTGCCTTGACTTTATCCGGGTCAGCAGAAACACCCTTACTAGAGACGATAAACCCCAAGAAAGTAACTCGAGTTGTCGCGAAAGCACACTTCTTGAGGTTGCCATAAAGGCTTTCACGGCGCAGGGTGGTACAAACTTGCCTCAGGTGGTCCAGATGGTCTACCCTCGTGTGGCTATAAATGAGAATGTCATCAAAATACACAACGAGGAACACCCCGATGAATGGGCGTAGCACCTGATTCATAAGCCGCATAAAGGTGCTCGGGGCGTTTGAAAGACCAAACGGCATGACCAACCACTCATAAAGTCCGTCCTTCGTTTTGAAGGCAGTCTTCCATTCGTCTCCAGGTCGAATCCTCACCTGGTGATAACCACTCCTCAGATCAATTTTTGAGAACAGAGTGGCTCCCGCCATCATATCCAACATGTCATCCAAGCGGGGAATGGGAATCCGGTACCTCATCGTTATGCGGTTGATCGCACGGCTATCCACGCACATCCTCCATGTTCCATCTTTCTTGGGAGCTAGCAATGCGGGAACGGCACAAGGACTCATGCTCTCTCTCACGTGACCTTGCTTTAAGCACTCCTCAACCTGCCTTTGCAATTCAGCGTGATCAGTGGGATTCATGCGATAATGGGGCAGGTTGGGCAAGGAAGATCTAGGGATTAGGTCGATGGCGTGCTGGATGTCACGCATCGGAGGCAACCCCTCAGGTAGCTCATTAGGGAAGACGTCCGCAAATTCATGGAGGAGATAGGCGACGTCCTCAGGCTGCTCACTCGATGCCTCCTCGGTACCTTCCTCTTCGACTTCCCTAACCATCAGAGCATATATGACGTCATAATCAAATAGTTCACGCTCGAACACTCGGACGGTGATCAACTGTAACGTCATAGTTGCCGGGGTACTCGTCTTAGGGGCACGAGCAGGAGGGGGCTTCCCGGCAAGGGGCACCGAAGCACTTGCAGTAGCGTTCGGCTGAGAAGAACTCGGGTCGCTAGGGGCGACCAGCTGAGGGGCGGTAGCACTAGAAGGGGTGCTGGGAGCGGGGCTCTCCGGAGAGGGGACGATACGAGGTCGAGAGGGTTGGATAGTGATGCGGTGACCGCCATGCTTGAAGACACAAGTGTTGGATCGACCGTAGAGAGTCGCATCCACATCATAGATCCATGGCCGGCCAAGGATAACACTCCCGATCTCCATAGGCAAGACATCACATCAGATCTGAACCTCATATGATTGGAGATGAATAGGAACGAGGCATCTCAGGCGCACGGGAATTGAAGTGGTGTCCACCCAAGAGACTTGATAGGGGCGAGGATGATCCTCCGTCGCTAAGCCCAAATGGGCAACCGTATTGGTGGAGATAGCGTTGATGCAACTCCCACTATCAATGATAACACGACAGACCCTGCTGCCCAAACGGCAGTAGGTCTGTAAGATGACCGTACGGCGCCAATCCTCAGTTTCCTTTGGATGGGCGAGAATACACCGGACCACGCCTAGCCTGTTTTCTTCGGGCGCCTCAACAAAGTTGACGGGCTCGTCGATGTTAGCAAACTCTCCCTCATATTCGTCGGTCAGGTCATCTTTCTCATGGTTAACATCCATGAGGGGCTGCTCCTGCTCTGAAGGCTCGCCGTTACCAATGACTAGGGCCTTGTGGGGGTAGTCAATCGCATGGTGCCCTAGCCCTTGGCAACGATAACAACGATCGCGGGATTTATCACCCGGACGCGTGGCCTCCCTCATGGGCGCCTTCCCTCTATCATCACGCTTGGCAGGAGGTAAGGCAGGAGGGGCCTCCCCTTGGCGTTGTCCTTTAGGAACCCAGTGAGGAGGGGCCTTCTGAGTGGGCCCTGGGGCGGTTCGTGGGTCCAGAGGACGTTGATAAGTGGACTTAACACGAGAGGACTCTCACTCTTGCTCAAATTGCTCCATTTCACGCACAACCTGATAGGCATGATCAAGAGTGGTCACATGCTGACGGAAAAGCTCTTGTTGATAAGCCCGACGTAGGCCTCTCTGGAAACGGGAAAGGATCCACACCTCAATAACAGATCATCAAATTCATCAATGTACTCCGACACTTTCGTAGACCCTTGAGAGATGTTCTGCCATCTATCAATCAATCGGTGACGGTACGTCGCGGGGACGTACTTCTCACGAAGCCTGGCCTTCATCTCATCCCACGTATCAATTGGCTCCTCATACCTCTAAGCAAGACGCTCCTCAAGATTGGTCCAGTAGGTTAATGCTCGACCCCTTAACATGGTCTTGGCGAAGAAAGCCCGCCGAGGGTCGGACATCCCCAACCAATCAAAATAGCGATTCATCCTAGCCTCCCAGTCAAGATATTCTTGAGGTTCCAACGAACCGTCAAAGTTGGGAGCCTCGATGCGGGCATTTCGGATATCATGGTCTCGATCCCGGTATGCCCATCGTTCATCCTCATCAAACTCCCTATCAGGCCTCCTATCATACCTCCCATACTTACGAGCAATAGGGACTCTGGGGTTCTCATCAATCTCTTCTTCAAAATTGTCCCGGTTGTAGTCATTGTATCAACCACGCCGATCGCCGGCTAAGGCGACCCTAGGCTGAGGGTGCCGAGGGGCTACAGGGGAAAGGGGGCGTTGCGGTTGGGGTCTCTCAACGGCTTGATCTCTCCTCGGTTCACGAGCAGCCCCTTCCAAGGCCACAATGCGACCCATAATCCCCTGCACAGTACGGTCAGACTCGGTGACCCTCTCCTCTATACCAGTAAAACCTTCTCTCATACGTTGGTCCATTCTAGGTATTTCTTCTCTGAGCTGTAGCACTAACTCGGTCAAGGTCGGGTCCCCAGGAGGGTTGGCATGAGCGCCTTGAGGGGGAAGGCGGTTCCCAGACATTGCTTGTTGAGATCCAGACATGGGCACCGAACTGTGGTATTCAGCACCTCTACGTGTGGGCATGAGACACAGACTAAGCTAAACTAACATGCAACGACTAACTGACGACATAACAACCATTTTTTTTTGAAATTTTAATGCAAACGACTCCTTGATGACTCGTAAAACTATCAAACCTACGACTACAACTACGACACGACAAACATACGACGAGTGAGATCAGCAGAGCGAACTGATCAGCAGAGCGAACTACTGTGTCGTGCACGCGTCCAGGAAGGTGAGTGCGTTAAAATAGATGCTACAAAAATTCAGGTATGGCCGGTCCTAGCAGGGCGAAACATTTTCTAAGCAATCAAAGAATTTTTCACATTTACTAATGATATTCCACTGTTAATGTAACAAACTGATATCAAGATATGGACACAACTAACTCTCAAAGTCCGCAGTAATAACTTGAACGGGCTAGATGTTCCTACCACACATTTATGGCAGCAAATTTAATCGAATACAAGATGAGCAAGAGATGGGAGCGAGCCGTAAGCGCTAACCGACTCGCTGAAGAGCGAGGTCCACCGGGAGTGCTCGGAATCACTGGGCCGAGGTCTGGCGCCAGCTGTTGCCGGTCCGTGCGCTGCCGTCCTGGGCTGACGAGAGCGTTAACGCGGCGAGGGCGCGCTGCACGGACTCCACGTATCGCTCCGAAGGAGGCGAGGCTGCCAGCCGCTCCGGGTGCCGACGTGGGGGCGTACGGGGTCGGCGGGGCTTGAATACCTCGTGTGGGAGCGCCGGTAGGTAGACGTACACCGGGTGTTCCCCATTGGCGTTCTCGATTCATCCGGCCAGGTGCCTGCCTGGTGGAGGCGCGGTCTGCTCCTGGTGGAAGGCAGCGGCTGTGGCCTGCGGCGGTCGTGGAGGACGGTGCGGGTGGGGTGGACGCGGGTGCGGCGGAACCACACGAGAAGAGGGCGGCCGGAGGGCCTGGCAGCGACGGCGTGGGGCTGCCTGGCAGGAGTGGCCGGTACAACAGCGAACAATCCGGCCCGTGCATAGGGGTGTTGCGGCGGGACCAGGTTGGTGGCGGCGGGGGGCAGCAGGCGGTGGAGGCCTGCCTGATCTCGGGCCGACCAAGGGGTGAGGTCGTGGAAATGGTGGCGAGCGACAGTCGCGCACGGCGTCAGCGGCGGTCGCGCACAGGATCGGCGAGGGATGGGGTCGTGCTGGGCGCGAAGAGGGGCGCAGGCCGCAACGCACAGGGCTCGGCGGCAGGGCGGCCAGCCAGCGATGGTGGTGCGAACTCGCGGCGGTGGCAACGTCGGGCAGGCAGCGTCTCCGGCGGGTCGCGGACGCTAGCCGCAGAAGGGGTGTGCGCAGAGGGGCCCCACGCGGGTTATCGGCGCGAGCGGCATCGGGCTCTGGTGCTGGTGGTGTGGGGGCCCGGACTGCACCCACGCGGCGGCTCACACGGGAGCGGGCGAAGCCCACTCGGGGAGCGCGGGAAAACGCTCTGGGAAAGAGATGGCGACCAGGACCGTTCGGCTACGTAAGAGAAGTTGATGCCGCTCTGATACCAAGAATGATGCGGCACTGCGAACGAGAAAGGGAGATACGAGGAAGAAATAAAAAAAACGAGAACGGGTTGGGCTTCCGCCCTGGGGATTCCACCCCGCTGCAGGGAAGACTCGGAGGCGGCTGTTAAAAGCTTACTTCAAATCTTCATTAATTCTAAAACAAGAGATTACAACTATATTTATAGGGAGGGAACCCTAATGGCCCTCGTTGACTCAAACGTGGACTAATATACCCTCAAGCCTA
Organism: Amorphophallus konjac; assembly: GCA_022559845.1. Lineage (NCBI taxonomy): Eukaryota > Viridiplantae > Streptophyta > Magnoliopsida > Alismatales > Araceae > Amorphophallus > Amorphophallus konjac. The sequence continues at coordinate 18,304,496 of CM040127.1, read as the reverse complement.
AAATGAGCCCAAATTCGGACCCAAAACTACACAGAAAATGGAAAAACTCTAATGAGCCTCAAATGGGCCTTATTACATCAATTAAATGCCCAAACTCATAAAATAAACATGCTAGTGACACGGGAGCAAGTCGCCCAGCCAAATAGACGCCGTCGTCACTGCTCGTCTCCTCCGTCTGCAGTAGACTTTGACCCGGTCGGCCCGGTCCAATGCTCGGGTGTCCTGACCAATATGTATATATATATATATATATTCTTTTATTTATTATTGATCAATTTTTTGGCTTTAACAAACGTCAACTCCAGACTAATTTCACCATTTATACTAGAAATTTAGAATTTGAACGTTATTAGATCCCCACTGTTTTCTATATCTCTTATCACTGGCAGTACTGAGCTTGGATTTTGGCCACGTGCTGCATTGCCAGTGGCCAGGCCTTGTTTAAGCTGCGTAAGTAGCACCAACCTTTTGTACAAGGGCATTCTCAATTTTTTCTTGTTGAAGAAAGGAGGGGAAAATAAAAGATAGAAGAAAAGAAAGTTCTATTTCTCTTCATGCATCTGCTGGGCTTAAAAACCCGATTGTGCAGCCTAGTCTGTCTGGTTAGCTGGAAATTACTGTTGCTAGAATTTCTTTTCTGATTATGTGAGTGTGTCATTATTTTACCTTCCTGTATTAGTTGGCACTGACGTATGGCACTATATGGTCATATCTGTCCGTCTACCAGTTTACCTCTCTGACTCCAATATTGCTTTGAAACTGAGAATTTTGATGGAGGGGAAATAGCTTTTTGCAATTTTTTACCAAAGATTTCTGGCTAGAGCATAGCAACCCTCATTCTTATATCTAATCCTATTGACTAAGTTATTTAAAAAGATTTCTTATGCTTTGGAGAGAGAGAAAAGTAAATATTGCTATGCTCTTAAAATTGCAAATTGTCCTTGGGACCTGTAATTTGACTTTGAAACAAAATAAGTGACACGGAAGCCATTGTGGTCCTTGAAAATTTAATAAATAGCATTTTCACTAGGGCATTTACTGTATACTCTTTGAATTATTGACAGCCATTGCAACACCTTAGTTCGGATGGCTTTTAAGCTGGTTTCATTCCTGGTATATCTATGCCTTGCTTCTATGTTCATGAAGGATTGCGCTTCCTGTGTTACAGACTTATAGTTCATATTTGCATTTTCACTTTATTCTTCACACAACATGTCTTTTTTCTCTTAAACATGATTTTGGATAAAATCAGGTGAGTTAAAGGTGGGCGTCACAAAATTATAATTCAAATTTGTATTTTTTTCTCTATTCTTCACACAACATCTTTCTTTCCCTCTTAACTTGATTTTGGATAAAATTTGGTGAGTTAGAGATGGGTGTCACAAAATTATAGTGAGAAATTGGACATGCCAAGTAATCGACACTTGCAATATTATCATTTTAATAACATGTAATTATCTCTTCTACCTAATGTCTTTTATATGATACCTGCTTCACATTCTGTATAATCAGTAAGGGCCATGCAATTCGATATTGTCATCTTTACACCGGTGCTTATTATGTAACTTGCTATTAGGCATGTTGGTAAATAAACCCTCCACCTCGTAGATCTTTTCTCTTTTTTTTTTTTGAGAAAATGTGGATTGTACCACCAATTTTACGTCATAAATAGATGTAGTACCATGATATTCAATACTGCGTAGTATGTACCGGAACTAAACTTGGCCGGTCCGGTTCTGGCCATTTGAGTCCAATAGGCCAGTACTGGCCGGTACAAAGATTAAAAAATTAAAAAGATAAAAACTGGAGGCTGCCTCCTCTGGACTCTCATCTTCCTATTGTGTAAGAGAGTCAAGAAAGAGACGGGGGAGGGAGGGAAGGAGGGGGGAGAGAGAGAGAGAGAGAATAGGGGTGGACCGCGGAACGGAGAGAGAGAGAGAGAGAGGAACCTCACATGCTCACAGCAGCGAGCTCGGGCCATGGCAGTGACAACAGGGTCAGGCGAGGATGGTGGCAGCGGGCTCAGGCAGTAAGGCCAGGGCAGCAGCAGGCGGTGGTGGCGGGCTTACAACAAGAGGCTGGCAGTAGCGGGCTGAGGGCGGACGAAGGTCATGAAGCTGGATCGATTAGGGATTTAGGGTTTGTTTTCATTTTTAAAAGGTGATGGTTATTTATAAAACAACCCTCATAGCAAAGGTATATTGTATAAATGACCAAAGATATATAACATATATTTAAATGGGGGAGGTGGAACAGGGGGTGGAGTGGGGGAACTGGTATGGTACCGGACGGTACCGGTTCATACCTATGTAGTCAGAGGCGTGAGGCGACCGAGGCCACCCAGGGGTTGCCTCATGCCTAAACGCTAGGCGATGGCCTAGGTACTTGAGGCGTTTGAGGTATTTTATTCAAAAAATATATATTTACAATTCAAAAACTATAAATATTTTTATAAATATCACAAAAAAGCATACATAAAATCAAGATTTTCAATAAAATTAACAACAATCAAGATTTGAGGCGAAAATACGTACATAAAATCAAGATTTGAGGCAAAAATACCTAGGGTAAGTCAATCAAGATCTCTAGGGACCAGCCCTCTTGGGAGTGAGGCGTTTGAGGTGAAAGTGAGGCGGTTTGGGGCCGCTTGGCCTCAAAAACCGCCTAGGCGAGCGCCTAGGCGTGCTTTTGATAACATTAGTTCATACCGGTACTAATACCAGCACCGGCCCTGCCTGGTACCGAAACTAGTACCAGTTTTGAATACCTTGGGTAGTACAATGGAAGTGATGAGGAGAGGTTCCTCATTCACAAGAAAAAACTAAAAAGAGAAAAAGGAACACCCGGCAAGCTCTGCAGACTACCCTGAAAACGGAGCCCTCCTCCACTCATGTAGAGACATGCTGAATATGTCTAGACCACTGATAGATAATAAACAATGCTCTATAGGAAATATTTTCACCATAGACTATAGTTCTCCTGAATATGTTCTTGTTCCACTCCATCCAAATGCTCCAGCAAATCGCATGAGGCAGTAGCCCAAGCAGTAGTCTCCTTGCTGTAACAGTTGTTGTAGCCTTCCGGGTTTTGAAACATACCCACATTTGTGGGACACTGGTGAAAGTTTCATCAATACGGAATGCCTGTACCAAACCACTCCAGACCTCCTTGCTGACAGGGTAGTTAATCATCAGGTGGTCAGCATACTCCTCCTGCAGTACACACATGGAGCATACAATAATACAGTCCACACACCAATTCCAACAGTACAATTAGTAATTTTTTGCCGGCCTGAGAGTAACCACATAAATCCTTGCATTTTCAATGGAGCTTTAACTTTGCACCTTATAGATCTGGCTACAATGACTTTTTGAGTGCAATGTAGAATGGTATTTTTCTATGCATAATAGAATTTCAATTCTCGGAGAACACTTGTTCTGTTTCCTGTTTCCTGTTTCCTTGTGTTGGTTTGGTGAGTATGATTTTGTTTGAGAATGAAATTAGTTTCATCTTTCTTCAATGCAGGTTACTTTTGTCTCAAGCGAGCCATTCCCAGCAGAGTTTGCACATGTGCTTCAATTTGGCAAAACCACTTACAACCTTTATTCCCATAGCTTTCTTCATTTTGGTCAGGTGAATAAGCTCTCTCTATCACTTATTCAGGTTTTCCATTCAAAAACATTTGTGTACACTGTTTTTTCCCCATCATCTTACTGGTTACAAGGTAATCTTTTGTCTGGTAAAGAGCATCTGTTGTCAGTTATGAAAGAAGGGTAGGATGAACTTTACCAGACTAAAATTCCCACTGGGTTTAGATACTGTTTGATTATCATCAGAAACCTTGATGCAACTCATTTATATTTTTTAGGAGTAAAGGAATTTATTGCTGATAAATCATTGTTGTTATTGTCTGTTAAAAGAAATGAAAAAAATAATTGAATCAGAATTTTGTATTGCTTTGAATTTTTGTGTGTTGAGATGAGTGCTTGCCATAGTTGTCCAGGCGGTCTCAGGTGGCGCCTAGGTGACCAAGCGCTGTCCCAGGCCCAAGGCGCCCGCTAAGGCGGGCCAGGCGATCCAAGGCGCCCGCCTAGGCGCCTTGGGCCATCTAGCTCGGTCATCTAGCTTGGTGTTGGTGCAAGGTGCCTGCCTGGCTGCCTGGCCTGGGCATAACCTATCATATCCCCCCCCCCCCCCCCCCCGGCCAAAAAAATATATATATTTTGGTCCGGGGGCCTCCACCCCTCTAGCAGTACCCTGGCAAGGGGGCGATGCCCCTGCCCCCCTTGACCCCCCCTCCGCAGGTCGATCCGCAATGCGAGGCTAGGTCATAGGTAGATCAAGGTCCACACACTCCTCCAACTCTCCTCTCTCTATGTCTCTCTCACTCTACCCCCTATCTCTCCATTTTTAATACTAAAATCTATATTTTTTCATGTATTTTATTCCAGTTTTATTTGTTTTCTCCCTCCCCTTCCATGTTTGCTCTTTTCCCCCTTCTCTCCTTTTCACCTATTTCATTTTTTTCTTTGCTTTAGTGTCAGTCTGAGCGCCACCAATATTCAAATGTTAGAAATAATAGGCATATACTCTCTCCCTCTCCCCTCTCTCTTATAAACTTGCCGCCTGGGTGCCGCCTAAGCGGCCGCCTAAGTGCCTAGGCACCCGGGGGACCCAAGCTTGTCTTGGGCCGCTTTGTCACCTTGACAACTGCTTGCTGTCTAATGCCAATTTTATGACTTTTTTCAAGCTATTTTTTTTGTTGTTTCTTAAAAGATTTATGTTAATATCAAGTGGAAATTTGTATTTGTTATGTTAAATATTCATCCTTTTGGTTGTCAACCTTTACTTCCAAGCATTTTTTAATTGTATCGTCTTCGATACTGTTGAACTTCTATACAGTCTGTATTTTGTGTTTGTTTATTTAGTTCAGCTTCAGATGGAATTTAATCTGGAAAGGAAAACACCAGAAGATATTCATGATTAGAAACATCTGCCTTTGGTTTTGCAGTTGACAATTTTTCAGAGCTAATGACTAACAATTGCATCTTGCATTGAAAAGAAAAAAAGGTTGTTGAGCCCTGAGTTATGATCAACTGTGTGTGTACTTAAGAATAGACTTGATCGAATATAGCATCCATCATATTAGCCCTTGGACTGACAAACTACATTTTAAAGTTTAAGATTCATGCTTTGAACGTCCAGCTCCTTTTCATGCATATTACATTATATGCATTCATATTGGATGGATAATTTTGAAACCAAGAATAACATGGACCACCGGTATAATGGCAGGAATTTGGATGTATCAGTGGCAAAATGCATCCACTATCTCCTGGTCAATTTTGCCATGTTCAACAGGAATTAGTTTGAGGCTTGGTACACAATTTGGTGATAATATAACTGCCGATCTTTATTTTCATGATGAAGTATCAAGCATACTTGCTTCCCCCATCTTGCCCTGCTTCTGGTCCATCCATCCTCATTATATCTGTTTCATCATATTGTCCCATTTAAGATTTTAATTATCCTCATAGAGGATAACGATCTCCACCTTTTTTTGTGCCATGCCCCTATTATGTATGCTCTCCTCATGTAAACTAGATTGTCATTGATTATTAAAATGTTGCCCTTGAGACCCGCATCAGAAATCTGATGTATGTCTTCACAAAATTCAGTATTATTTGAAGAAGTTAATCAGGATAAAATGATCTTTGTCTGTATCTTTTGTGGTGTTCTAACTTACGCATTTTTTTCTTGCAGAATGTAGCACATGACTCTCTGCATGAATTGCTGAGCTCAAGGGAATTGAACTCAGGTAAGTCGCTGTTATCCCGGTCAGCCTTTGCCATCTCCAATCATCTAGAGGCATTGTTGGACCCTGAATTATTTATGACAATTTATCACCCATTCATAAGAAACTAAGTCTTCTAGGATAAGCCCTCGTGCTTTAAGTTTAAGGAGCGCACTTTGGAAGTCACTGTGCATTTTATTAGGGGTTTGTTTCTAAAAATGCAACCCCTGTTCACACAGAAGACTTCAATTTGATGAGTTGGAAGTCACCAAAGAGGGTAGTAAACTTCTGTAGACCCTCCTTTTCAAAACTAATGAGCGTCTGATAGGAGGGAGATTTCTACTTTATGTAAGTCTTATTAAATTTTTTTTGACCCTGTTCACACTTGATCAGAAAAAAGCTACTTGATGGGCTCTTAATTTTGTCACCCTCTCTCTCCATCCAAAATGACCTAATGAGGGTCCAAAGCTTATGAGATCCAAGAAGTGTTCATTTTAAGAGGGGTCTCTTTTTTCACACTTGAATCCCTTTCACCCAATCTCTCTCTCTCTCTCTCTCTCTCACACACACACACACACACACACACACACACACACACACACACACACACACATTTATGAGCATTAAATGCTCTCTTAAAAAAAGCGAAGAGAGAGATGAATAAAAGAGAAGAGAGAAAAGAAGAGGGAAGAAGAAGAAAAAGAGCCCAAAGGTTCTCTCTTCTTCCACTTGCGGCCTCTCTCTCCCTCTTTCTTCTCTCTATCTCATTTATGAGCATTCAATGCTCTCTTAAATAAAAAAAGAGAAGAGAGAAAAAGAGCTCGGAGGCTCTCTTCTTCCACCGGCGGCCTCTCTCTCCCTCTCTCTTCTCTCTCCCCCTTGTTTGAGAGGTAAGGCATTTAATGTGCTTAAAAAAAGGAGAATAGGGAGAATGAAGAAGAAAAAGAGCCCGGAGGCTCTATCCTTCAACTCGCCTCTCTCTCTTTCTCCTTTGCTCTCCTCTCTCTAAAAGAGAAGACCTTTTTTTTTTGAAAGTGGGTAGTACCACTAATATATAAAATGAAAAGAGTTTGTACAAGTATAGGCTGTCACAGTCCCAAAAAATGGCAACCTCACAAAATCTTATACAGGAGGTCACACAAAGACAGTGTAGAACAACCTAGCCACCCAGACAGCTAAAAAGAGGAGAAGTAAGAGAATTCACATTACGCAGAATAACAACACATTCTCTTACTCTATCACAAATAAAAGATATAGGAGTGTCCTCGGCACGAGACTCCCTCCTGAAAATTCGAGTGTTCTGCTCCCCCCACAACTTCCACAGAGTGGCATGAAGGATAAGCCACTACACCGTCCTGTCACACCTGATGAACCAAGGCCTCTCCCAATGCACAAACAGGTAGTGAATGTCATTGTGTTGGATGATGACGTAGTGTGTCCTCATAGTAGATCTCTCAACACCATCTGTGAGTAGGAACAACCTACAAACAGGTGATCAAGGGTCTCGTTGTCTTCACCACAAAGACAGTAGGTTGGCTGAATGTCTGGAAGGAATCGGCATATGCTGTTCTGCGTCGATAGCCTCCCATGAGAGATCCTCTAGGCCAGGAGCTTCACCTTCAGCAAGCTCTTCGGTCTCCACACTTGGTTATGAAGGCTATGACGCACCCCTCCATTTGAAATGACGCCACAGGCTGATCTGACAGTGAAGGACCCTTTTTTTCCCACCTCCAAACCCACTCATCCTCACTATCAGGTCGAGGATGAAAGGGTAGGAGGAAAGAAAGTAGGTCCTAAAGTTGCACCATCTCTTCCTGTCCGAGGTCCCTCTTGAAAATTGGTGCCTAGGCCCCTCTCGATAGGAGGGAGTCAAAAGCATGAGAGATTGCTCCCAGGAGGTCCGCTGCAACTGCAAAGTGGCTAGGGAACAAAGCCTCCAAAGGGAAGTCTCTGCACCATCTATCCTTCTAGAAAAGACTCTTGTGATCTTTTTCCAGTTGGACCCAGACGTCGAAGGGGAGAACATCTCTGCAAGAGAAGATATCCCGCCAATGAGGAGAAGTCTTGTGAAGGGGAGTAGGAGCCAAGTCTTAAACTCTACTCCTGTTGAAATATCTCTGCCTAATCACCTAAACCCATAGCCCATCTTTTTCATACCTCAACCTCCAAAGCCACTTACACAAGAGGGCCAAGTTGAAATCCCTTACATTCTTGATCCCCAACCCTCCATGTTTCTTGCTAGTGACCAGTCTTCCCCATATTATATCATGCCATACCCTACATCTCCCCCCACTGCCATATGCCAAAAGAACTTGCATGGAATAGAGTCAATCTTTTTTCGCCATCGTCTTTGGAACTCGAAACATGGAAAGAAAATAAGTAGGGAAACTATTCAACACAGATCTACACAGTACCAATCTGCCCCCATAAGATAATGCTCTAGCCTTCTATTGAACCAGTCTGGATTTATAGCTCTGAATGATGGGAAGTCAATCTGCACACTGAAGAGAACCCGGGGTAAGAGGGAGACCCAAGTAAGAAATTGGGAACTCTCCAATCTTATAACCCAACAAGCAGGTCGCCCCCAAGAGAGGCCTATCCTTCACGTTCACCTCTATAAGAAGACTTTTGTTGAAGTTTAACTTTCAGGCCAATAATCTCCTCTGACAGTTTTAGCAAGAGCTTAGCCATGAAAAGATGTTGCTCACCCTCAACAAGGAACAAAGATGCTATCATCTGGTACTGCAAGTAAGAGTGGGACCACCTTTAACCACCTAAAAGTCTTTGACCAAATCGGTAGCCTCGGCCCTCTGCCACACCTTGCTCAAAATACTAGTCACAAGCACAAAAAGAGAGAAGACATAGGGTCCTCCCGGCGAAGTCCACTATTACTATGGGAACGAAGAGGACGGCTTGCCATTGATGAGGACCGCAAAGGTAGTCGAAAGGATACATGCCTTGACCTAGCCAATCCACTTATCTTCAAAGCCCATCTTGTCCAGTACTTTTAAGAGACACTGTCAATTAACCCTATCATAAGCCTTCTCAAAATTCAGCTTTAGAACCACCCCTTTTATTTGGCTCTTCATAACAAACAAACACTCATGCGCCACCAAGAAGTTATCCAGAATATGTCTCTCCCTAATGAAAGTCCTTTGGAAGTGACTGACCAACCTCCTTGCTATCACTTTGGTGATGATCTTGTAGGTTTCATTCAGCAAACTGATAGGCCTGAAGTCTCGAAATTCTAAATCACCCACCTTCTTGGGGATGAGAACCAGGAGAGTTTTATTAATGTCTCCCAAGTGAGTCCTTCTCTCTTAAAACTCCCTCACATTTGCCTGAAGATCAACTTTGATGACCTCCCAATACTTCTGAAAGAATTCCAGTGGGAAGCCATCCGGACCTAGGGTTCTATCACTTGCAAGAGAGAAGACCGTCTAGTGGACCTCTACCTTTGAAAGGGCTGAGAGATAGCATCCCTCTCGTCAGGGGAGAGACGGGAGAGAAGATCATCTGCAATCCTCGGCCTATAGAACTTGCCCTCTGTAAATAGTCTTGAGTAGAAATCTCTTGCTTGGCCCCTAATCTTCTCATTTGCGGAGAAGGAGAGGTCCCCTACCATGATGCAAGAGATGGAGTTGACCCTCCTCCTCCTAGAAGCAATATGCCGAAACTAAGTTGTATTCATGTCCCCCACTTTAATCCATCTCTCAATCTCTGTCTCTAGTATATCTCCTCTCTAGCGAGTATCTCATCAAACTGCTTCCTCAAGGTATCCTTGAGTATCTTGTTCTCATCATCCATAACACCTATCTCATCCAAATAGTCAAGGCCCTCAAGCTATTATAGAATCATGTCCTTTGCTGCCCTGCCTGGGAGAGTTTTATTAGCTCCCCATGCCAGAAGAACCTATGCAGTATGCTTCAATCTTCTCACCAAAGTACTCATAGCAGAGGAACCCACAGTCTGAGCATACCAAGTATCTATGACAGCCTCCATGAAGTCAATATCTTTGAACCAAAGCTGCTCAAGTCTGAAACTATACTTCCTGTCATAAACCCGGCTGGTCTTCAGAAGGATGGGTTTGTGGTCAGAAACAGATTTCGCCAGCGCAACTACTTACACATGAGGAACATGGTCCTCCCAATCAACGGAAACCATGTCCAACCTAGAGCAACAAGCATCTGCTCTCAGGTTGGACAAAGTGAAGCAACCATGAGCCATGCCAATATTCACCAAAGTTGCCTCCTGGATGAAGCCAGAGAAGTCCTCCATGTCACCGGCATAAGTAACATCCCTTGTCCTCTCCCACGAGGCCGCCACCACATTGAAGTATCCTCCAACACACCAAGACCGTAAAAAAAAAGGTGATGTTGAATCAAGTCATCCCACAACAATCACTTCTCTTCCCCGAGTTGAGGGCCATACACCCCACTGAAGTCTGAGGAGAAGCCATCCTTGATGTTCTTGAAGTGCAGAGAGATGGTCCATCTACTAACGTCCCTGTCATGCGTCACTTCCTTCATCTTATACGGATTCCTGAGGATCATAATGCCCCCGGACCTACCCGTCATCGGGGAGACGGCCCCCATGGAATGGCGGGTCCCTCCGATCTCCCTCAAGAGAGCAACACCATCCCCTTCACACTTAGTCTCCTGAATGCAAAGAATATCAATTTTGCATCTCCTAATCAGCTCCTTCACCACTCTCCTCTTCTCCATCCCACCTACCCCCCTCATGTTCCATTAGGAGGGATCTCCCTCGAATGCAACACAATTCCCGTCACACTTAGTCTTCTGAATGCAAAGAATATCAATTTTGCACCTCTTGATCAGCTCCCTCATCGCCCTTCTCTTCTCCACCTCACCTAACCCCCTCACATTCTATGAGACAATCCTCATTGAGAACTTGGGATGTCCCTCTCCTCCCCACTCTCCCACCATCCTTACCCCACTTCGATTGTGACCTCCCCCCCCCCCCCTCTCGGGATGCTTGCACCCCATCTCTTGTTAATTCTAGAATAGGCCCCCCTCAAGTCCTTCTTTACGGCCGTGAAGGATATCCCAACCGAGTCTGCCACCTCCCGCAACTACTCAGTAGAAACTTTTTTAGCAGGTGTTGGACCCCAAAAATATTACTGTCAATTTTTGATATTTTCAGAAAATTTTCAGAAAGCAAGGAAAAATGGAGGACTTTTATTATAAACGGCCCTAAAGCGACAAGCTCGCCGCCGTCGTAAACTCCCATAAACTTCCCGTCAAAAATATAGGGACCGTTTACAATTCCATGCATGCTTCTGTGCATAAATTTTTTAAAGATGGTCTAAACCTGCGCACCCGCGTGAGGATTCTACTACAGGGAGATATTTTCTTCTTCGGGATGTCCCGACGGTCAACGGGGATGATTTCTCAATCCCGGACCACAAGAAAAAGTCAAAAGTCACAAGGGCCAGCTCTACACTTGGTCCTATTACAGTAAAAAACTTTTTTTAATCTCCAGGGACATCCTTTTATAGCCAAAGGAGGGGGGCCAAGCCCCCTCCACCTCTTCCTCCTCTTTTCTGCGCAGGGAGGGGTCCGGAGGGACCCCCTCCGGTAACAACCGCACCGGAGGGACCCCCCCTCCGGTGCCTTCGGACTGGAGCGGGACCCCCCTCCGGTGGCCTAGCCAAACCAGAGCCCCCCCCTGCACGCGAGTCAAATCTGAGGGGGGGGCTCTGGTAGCTTCCAAACAGGAGGGACCCCCCTCCGGTCTCCTGCACCGGAGGGGGGACCCCCTCCGGTCTCTTGCGCAACCGGAGGGGGGGGGTCCCCCCTTTTTTGTTTTGTCCGCAAGCAAAAAAAAAGCAGAAAAGTAGAAAACAAAAAAAACTAAAGAAGGGGAGGGGAAGAGTCATCTTGGCTCTTGCTATTCCATCGGAGGGAGCTTCCAAATGGGTTGTCACCCCCCTCCGCCACTCCTCCTTGCACCCTTAAAAGGAGAGGAGCTACCAAGACAAGAGGGAGAAAAAAAAGAGAAGGAGAAGAGAGAAGAAGAAGACAAGAAGAGGAAGAGAAAGGCTAGGAGAGCTTGCACAGGCCCAAGTCAAGGAAAAAACAAAGAGAGAAGGGTGCGCCTTTTTTTTTCAAACACCCATTTTTTTTGGGTTTTGTACAATTTACACAAAGAACCATTCATGGGGATCCTTTTGACAAAAATACCCTTCCGATGTATAAAAAGGCATTATGTCGCCATTCATTGAAATACATTGTATACAATCATCAAAATTAAGCAAAGATGGAACTATGTCATTTTATTTCTGTGAAAATTATGCAATCGCCTAATGTGGCTCAGAAATTACACTTCTACCTCGAACTTTTTCGAAATCGTGTAAATGTATACTTGTTGTAAAAAAAGGGGGGAGGAAGGAAAATTCAAAAAGACTGATGAAAGTTCAAGAGAGCTCTCTTTTTGTGGGGAAACTCTCCCCATATGTGAAAATGCCCTTTCTCGAGGTTAAATTTGGGAATTGCGTTTCTACCCTAGGCTTTTTCCTAATTGCGTACACGCTCGTGAAAGAAATGGTAAAAAGGTGAAAAAATTCACTAAAAATTGCAAAGACCGTATGCGGCTTTTAGGGGGACGAGGAACTCTAAATAAACCCTTCCCTTTATAGAAAGCCGTCGTTAAACCCCCGTATGAATAAATTTTTAACGAGTAAACCCTCGTTTAAAAAAGAACGAAGAGAAACACTATAATGGTTCCTCCCTTACTCAGGGGTATGGGCCATAAGGACAACGAAAAGACCTTTAGCAGTCTAATCAAGGGTATTCTGACTTGTCCGATGTAAATTAACACCGACTCTATTCGGTGGGGAAAAGTCCAGTACATGAACCCTAAATTGTCTGGTAAATCCGAAAGCGTGGAATTAATATGCCCAAAATAAATAACAATACGCATATTCGCCCGTCAAAACGGGTGCCGAAAATTCCGCCTGTAAACAGACTGGCACGCTCAGAGACTTTTCCTGCCTTTCATTTTACTGCTAAAGTTACTAATGCCCTTATAAAGGCCTTAATACCCTTTCTTCATCCATGCAGGAGAGAAGGGGAAGGAGACGAGGCACCAAGTCGCAATGGCAAATTTCAATTTTCTTTGCTAAGCTCAAATGGCGGCTCTCACATATGGCCCTCTCGTCGTCAGCGCCCACGCCAGATTCGGATATCTGGCTACCCCGATCGTGTTCGGGGACTTCCCTACTGTAGTCGGGTCTCCCTTCTTCTTGGGGGTGGTCCCGACCATCCAGGAAACCCTGGTTACGTTCGTCGCACCAGCGCCTGTCACAACTAGGGGCATCAACCCCCATCCTGCTCAGGGTCGAGTCTTCTCGGTCCATGTCATCTCGGTCGGCGCCGTCCCCGCAAATAGGGGCAACACCGTCGCCGTCAAAATAGGAAGCCGACAGCGGCAACTTCAAGGTCCGGCAAGACCATATTGATTGGCGATCTTCGTGTACGCCTTAACGACGGTGGGCCAATCACGCCACGGGTCAGTCATGTCTCGGCCATACCGACTTCCAATCGTTTTTCGCTCCTCCACAAGGTACGCGAGGACGCCTCGGACTATAAAAAGAAGTCCAGGCCTTCTAGCGGGGGCAAGGTAGCTGAACAGCACCCCCGAAAGATGAAACAAATTTGGGTCACCAAACAAGAGGCCCGTGTGATCAAACAAGCTAGGGCCGCCAAGCCCGGGCAGATGCAAGCCCAGCCAGCAACGACATCTTCAGATGTCAAACCCCTACGCCCGCAGGGCCAAAAAAGAAAAGGGGTTTATCGCAAACCCAATTCCACACTTCAAGGCTCGGACCCTGTTCGAGTTAAGAAAATCACTCGCGCCTAGGCGCCGCCAGCGTGAGTTTCAGTCTTTGATAGGCTGGCAGAGATCGTGCCACCACGATCTTCTGTCTTTGACAGATTGGGGGCACCTGCTTGCCCCGGAGTTCAGCTGCTAAAAAGACGGAGGGTGGTACAAATGACGGAAGCAGGTGCCAATATGAAGATTTATACCTGCTACGCCTCTGGCAGAGAGCCTATGGAATTGACGGGCAACCTTGCCAACTTAAATGAACATGTTGGGCCAAATGACCAGAATTTGGCCATGGATGCTGTGTACCTCAATACCAGGAATGCCGCCAGAAGAAACCTTCAAGGCCAGTTCAGTGGCCAAGTAGGAACTTCTTCCCAGGGTCAACACCAGGTACCCATCCAGAATCAACTGCAAAATCAAGGAGAGAACGTACCTCAGGAAGGAGTAGATCTTGATGAGGTCGTGAGCGTCCACGGGGAAGGGACAGTTCATCCCAGTGGCGCCTATTTCAACCCGGTGTTTGAACCACCAACGAAGGCCGCCTTTCAAGCAATGTCCGACGATGCTAAGTTTGAAACCATGCAGCGTTGGCATATAGAGATGACCAATCTCATGCTGGAGATGAAACGGCAAATGGATATAAATGTCCAAAGACCTCAGACACCGATGCACAATCAAGATTCTGGACGGGAGCAACAGTTGCCTAATCCTGTCGTTGCCAGTCGACAGGCCGTTCACCCTCATAGTGCCTATGTCGAGGCAGGGGCCGAGCCACTCCGAGCCCCACCCAACATTCAATCCTCTCGGACCGCGGGAGTTGAAGAGGTTATCGCCCAACGCCGCATGATAGAGAAGATAGTTGAAGATAAGTTCGCCTAGCGTGGCGAGGGTATTGCCACTGTTGACTTGTACAGTGTGTCCTACCCTATCTATCATCAGTTCAAGAAGCTCCTCCCGGACTACCCGAAGGCGCCGAAATTGCATAAGTTTAATGGGCAGGGATCACCACATGAGCACCTGGCCTATTATGTGACGGCCATGGGCGACCTGGCCCTTGAGGAGTCTTATCTCCTCCGATATTTCGCAACTTCTCTCACCGGAAGTGCCTTTCAATGGTACTCGAGGTTGATCGGTTCCAGCTAGCTGAAAGGAAAGTATCTCTTGCCGAGCTTTGCTCGCTCAAGCAGAAGTGGGGAGAAACGGCATTGGATTTTATTAAACGTTGGAGGGATCTCAGTATGCGGTGCGGCAATCCCCCGACACAGGAGGATGCCATAACAATATGCCGTAGAGGCTTATCCCCAGAGGTCAGTGAGAGGCTCTTGGGGGCAAACATCAAAGGGTTCGACTAGCTGAATTCAGTAGTCGCGAAGATTGAAATGTTCGTCGTTGACAACCCTACATTTACACCTTTCAAGGCTAAGGCGCCCAAAGAGCGTACCTCTACTGGGAAAGAGGCAAATGCCGTGGACTTCTCCCCAACAACGGCAGCGGGCGAAGGAAGACCGCCAGGAGATTCCGGCAAGAAGCTTGAGGGGAAGGCGTCGACCGCAAGGTTGGTCGAACGCATGAAGACCCGTTACTCTTTTACGAAAGAACATACCAAGAGGCTCTTTGACCTCTGTATGAGGAACAAGCTGATATACTTGCTTGAGCCGAAGAAGCCTGAGGAAGTCAACAAAGCGGATGATCCCAATTACTGTGTAGCATCGTTTGTTGGGACACAGTTGAAAATTACTATCTTCAAAAATGAGTTGGAGAAGATGATCCAAAATAAACTCATTACCATTAAAGGATCTCTGGTTGACCCTCCTGAGAAGCAATGGGGGCAGAGTGCCCATCCTGGCTCCGGGATCCGCAAATATGGCCCCTCCTAGCTCGAGGCATGATGAACAATCTACGGGAAAAAGGAAGACCAAAAGGTGAAACATAGCACAATGTTAGTATATCAAATTTGCAGCTATGGGAACATTAAATAGAAGTGCAAATTTTTTTTTTGGAAGGGCACGGGTCGCTTGCCGTCGCCTGAGGCCTCGACGGATCACCCATGGGGGGCATTTGTTGGACCCCAAAAATATTATTGTCAATTTCTGATATTTTTAAAAAAATTTCAGAAAGCAAGGAAAAATGGCGGAGTTTTATTATAAATGGCCCTAAAGCGATAAGCTCGCTGCCGTCGTAAACTCCCATAAACGCCCCGTCAAAAATATAGGGACCATTTACAATTTCATGCATGCTTCTGTGCGTAAATTTTTTTAAAGATGGTCTAAACCTGCGCACCCGTGTGAGGATTCTACTACAGGGAGATATTTTCTTCTTCGGGATGTCCCGACGGTCAACGGGGATGATTTCTCAATCCCGGACCACAAGAAAAAGCCACAAGGGCCAGCTCTACACTTGGCCCTACTATAGTAAAAACATGTTTTTAATCCCCGAGGACATCTTTTTATTGCCAAAGGAGGGGGGCCAAGCCCCCTCCGCCTCTTCCTCCTCTTTTCCGCGCAGGGAGGGGTCCGAAGGACCCCCTCCGGTAACAACTGCACTGGAGGGACCCCCCCCTCCGGTGCCTTCGGACCGGAGGGGGACCCCTGTACTACAGGGAGATATTTTCTTCTTCGGGATGTCCCGACGGTCAACGGGGATGATTTCTAAATCCCGAACCACAAGAAAAAGCCAAAAGTCACAAGGGCCAGCTCTACACTTGGCCATACTACAGTAAAAACCTTTTTTTAATCCCCGAGGACATCCTTTTATAACCAAAGGAGGGGGGCCAAGCCCCCTCCGCCTCTTCCTCCTCTTTTCCGCGCAGGGAGGGGTCTGGAGGGACCCCCCTTTGGTGCCTTCGGACTGGAGGGGAACCCCCTCCGGTCCCCTACACAACCGGAGGGGGGGGGGTTCCCCCTTTTTTGTTCTGTCCGCAAGCAAAAAAAAAAAAAAGCAGAAAAGCAGAAAACAAAAAAAACTGAAGAAGGGGAGGGGAAGAGTCACCTTGGTTCTTGCTATTCCACCGGAGGGAGCTTCCAAATGGGTTGCCACCCCCCTCCGTCACTCGTCCTTGCATCTATAAAAGGAGAGGAGCTACCAAGACAAGAGGGAGAAAAAAAAGAGAAGGAGAAGAGAGAAGAAGAAGATAAGAAGAGGAAGAGAAAGGCTTGGAGAGCTTGCACAGGCCCAAGTCAAGGAAAAGACAAAGAGAGAAGGGTGCGTCTTTTTTTTTCTTTCAAACACCCATTTTTTTGGGTTTTGTACAATTTACACAAAGAACCCTTCACGGGGATCCTTTTGACAAAAATACCCGTCCGATGTATAAAAGGGCATTATGTCGCCATTTTATTGTAATACATTGTATACAATCATCAAAATTAAGCAAAGATGGAACTATGCCATTTTATTTCTGTGAAAATTATGGAATCATCCAATGTGGCTCAGAAATTACACTTCTACCTCGAACCTTTTCGAAATCGTGTAAATGTATACTTGTTATAAAAAAAGGGGGGAAGGAAGGAAAATTCAAAAAGACTGATGAAAGTTCAAGGGAGCTATCTTTTTGTGAGGAAACTCTCCCCATATGTGAAAATGTCTTTTCTCAGGGCTAAATTTTAGGAATTGTGTTTCTACCCTGGGCTTTTTCCTAATTGCGTACACGCCCGTGAAAGAAATGATAAAAAGGTGGAAAAATTCACTAAAAATTGCAAGGACCGTTGCGGCCTTTAGGGGGACGCAGAACCCTAAATAAACCCTTCCCTTTATAGAAAGCCGTCGCTAAACCCCCGTCTGAATAAATTTTTAAAGAGTAAACCCTCGTTTAAAAAAAAGGAAGAGAAACACTATAATGGTTCCTCCCTTACTCAGGGGTATGGGTCATAAGGACAAC